>ML822101.1:41884-72822 GCA_009831015.1 Picea engelmannii | reverse complement strand
GTTTGTACACATACTGGTCTGGTCACCACACAGTTGGTGTTGCACTTGAATTATGAAATATACATCAGGCATATTGCAAAATCATATTTGTATGCTTCAAACCATATCTATCTATCTTGTTGCAGAAAATCGAGATATCCAACTTCTTAGTTTCCCCTGGTTTGTAATTGCTTTTGGTCACAATTTGTTTTTTGCAAAATAAATAAATACACACACACACACACACACACACACACACACACACACACACACACAGAAACTTGAATGTAGTAAATAAAAAAGAAAAGAAAAAAGAGGTACATTCTTCTAACACAATTTGTTACTCTATTCCTCTTATTCTATTTTATTTAGTCTATGTACATAGTACTTGCTTTTTTCTTTACATGTCAACTTATGTTCATGTCTGTTTTGTTTTGTGCTTTTGTTTATAGAAACAAACAGGAAAACTAGACACCGCAAAGAACTCTTAACCGGGAATGTAGAAGAATCCATGCAAAGGTGCGTTTTTTTCTACCCGTGTTCCATATCCAATAGTTTTTTGTTTACTCTGTCTGTATTTGTTGAACTGGTTTGCAGCTCTGTTTTTTTTTTTCCCTCCTTGGACACTCCATATCTTCGTGTACATTGACTTGTCTTCGTGTCAATTATATTTTCTTTGCTGCTATCTTGAAATAAATAAATTTGTACTCCATATTTTCTTTTCATGTGTTCCTACATATCAACTTGCTTTCATGTCGGTTCTCACCTCCCTTTCTTTTCCTTGTTCTATACTTAGTCGTTCTCCCCTTTTTTTCTTCCCCTCTATTATCCATTTATGATTCTATACTTAGTCCCATGTCTATGCTCGTGGGTTTCCAGGACGCTGGAGTGGCAGATTTCATGTCCATCTATATCTCTACATCACGAGTCCGACCGACCATCGTTCGTTTTCATAGTTCACGAATTTTATGGTCATCGATTCCTTTGTAGGTGTCATCGAACTCTCATGCCCCGTGTGCGTAGTATACATCTTGCGCCTGAAACTTCAGTGATCTACAATTCGACCCAGACTTGAAGCTTGCGACTCATTTTCCCCAGCATCTGTTGATATTTCAAAGCATCTATTGATATTTTTCCCAATTCGTCTCAACAATTAGCCAATTTTATGGCCGCGGGTTCCCCCCCAATGCATTATCGAACTCCCATGCCCATCTACAATTTGACCCTGGGCTCCTCAAACTCCCAAGCCTCACTCTTTATCGAATTCGCAATTTGCATATCCATCTATATCTTGACATCACGAGTCCGATCGAGCGCTTACGTTTCCTTAGCCAATTTTATGGCCACGGGTTCCCGGCTACGCGTTATCAAACTCTCATTCCCCGTGTTTCGAGTATACATCTTCCATCCAAAACTTGGGTGATCCATGTCTATGCTCATGGGTTCCCAGACGGTGGAGTGGTAGATTTCATGTCCATCTATATCTATACATCACAAGTCCGACCCACCGTCATTCATTTTCATAGTTCACGAATTTTAAGGCCGCAAGTTCCTGTGTGGGCACCATCCAACTCTCATGCCCCATGTGCGCGGTATGCATCTTACGCCCGAAACTTCAGTGATCTACAATTCGACCCGGACTCGAAGCTTACAACTCATTTTTCCCAACATATGTTGATATTTCAAAGCAACTATTGATATATTTCCATGTTCGTCTCAACAGTTAGCCAATTTTATGTCTGCGGGTTCCCCCCCAATGCATTATTGAACTCCCATGCCCTGTGTTCGGATAAAATCTTGCATCCAAAACTTCGGTTATCTACAATTCGACCCCAGACTTCTCCAACTCGCAAGCCTCACTCTTTATCAAACTCACAAATTGTATATCCATCTATATCTTGACATCATGAGTCCGACCGAGCGCTTTCGTTTCCTTAGCCAATTTTATGGCTGCAGGTTTTTGGGTACACGTTTTCGAACTCTCATTCCCTGTGTTCTAAGTATACATCTTCCATCCGAAACTTGGGTGATCTACAATTCCAGCACAGACTCCCAGGTTCAAAAAAGTACCAAAGCATCTTTAATTCTCGTCCATGCCCACCACATTCGCCCCTTCCCAATAGACATTAATTATGATTTTACTAGTGACAGTTCACAGATGTTCGAAAATATTGGCATTAATAAGCAGAAAGCTCGAGGTAATTTCCCATTAAAATGCATTTATGGGAGAATATTATGGAATCTGATTAGTTTCCTATGTCAATCTTGAATTCGCAAAAAAATGATGGTTGTTTTGGTTTTTTTAAGACGTCATCGTAGCAATAATTCGATATTGTGTTGGCTCGCTGTCATCTACAAAGGTGCTCACATGATGCCACTCTTCAATATTGTGCACATAATTTTAGAACCTTACAGGTTTGCATATCTGAGGCTCTGCCTGCATATGAAAATGTTGCTCCACCATTCCAATTTGAACATAGTTTGTATTTGGGCCATAGAGAACAACAATAAAATAATATGAAATTTGTTTAAGTAAATATCAACAAATTATCTCCTGACTTGAACCTGCTTTTGTCAAAATACAGGTATATTGTTAATGTTTTCCCCGCTTTTCAATAGTTTCTCGATTTCCCTGCCATCTTCACATGCTTTCCCAATGTAAATTGATGACGCTTTTATTAGCTTTGAAAAGATTAGCATTAAAAGGAGAAAAGGTCGAGGGCATCTGCTATTAAAACACATTGAACCAAGATTTATCGAAGATTGTATTATAATGTTGCAACGTCCATTTTAAATACAATAAGGAGCAAAGAAAGGTTTTCATCACCTTATGGATGCAACTCGACACCATGTCAGTGGAGATACGTTGAATATTTTCGGGCACGAGGACCAACGTTTTCAGTGGTCCATAGCTTATGACTACTACTCGTCCATTTCTGCCCAAATGAAATTTATCTTGACATCTGAAATTGCAACGACATATTGTATCCCCGATTCTTTTTTTTTTAATTTAAGGACTTGGTCACATGCTGCGCCGAGAACTATATTCCGAACCAGTGGATTGTCCAAATGGGAGACCATTTCCAAATCTCCCTATCGCCTAAAGTATTTCGAAAGATGTTAACACTTCCCGACCCAACGCCTACTTTCAAGGGCGAGAATTGCAGGTAGTTCTTAAAGAAACATGGCAATGAACTAGATCTCTTGCCGAAGTTATTATAGGACTCAACGCCTGCTCCCCGGGATATGGCCATATTACAGGTCAGTGCATGTAAAAAACTTTTTTGACAGATTGCATTCTTTTTCACGAGGACAACGAGACAAGCAAGTGCAACTGACATCTCTCGGATGATTTTGTATATTTTATATTTTACGGTCAAGTAAGACACCATCTTCCATTGCCCTAAGCTGATTTCCATTCAAAACTCTTCCCAGTTCTTGCAATACAGAAGGCAGAAGAAATTCTTTATGCCACCTTATTTAATTTTTGTCGTGCCGAATCGCTATCCATTTCCTGGACTATCTATGTGTAGAAAGTTGAACTTTGAATTTGACCCATTAACATTCTCGTGCTAGAAATTATGGAGACACAACACTTGCCAACTATTTTATAAGGTCTTCAATTATTTTGTTTCATTTTTTAAAGCATTGATATTTGGAAGGTATTTCCCTCGGTTCTCTAGCTAGCCGACAATCTTCCTGGATAGGAGGGACAGAGTAGAAGAAATGGAGAACTATAATGTTATAAGGATTTTCGGGTCTAAACAAAATCCTTGCTTCCTTCCATGTCACATATCTGGTACAATGTTTTTTGCTGGAATAGCAGGGGAGTACATCTACTGGTTGCATTTTTTTCATGCAAAAAGGAAAGGGCAATTCATGTCTATGCCTTGGAAAGTCTGGGATTTCATGGCCGGGAACCACTTAAACAGTTCTTTCACTTACACTATCCTGAATGGACTCCTAACCAGTACCAATGATTCGCACAAGCATAACCGAAAAGACCCGGGTGAAAAAAGTTCCCAATCCCCGACTTCCACAACCAAGACCACAACATCTCGTGGCAGTACTCCAACGGCTTACCCAAGCACCAAAGTCACACACAGTTCTTCAGGCGAAGGAGGAGATAAGAACCCTCCCTCTGGAAAAATTGAAAGTTGTCACAAGCTTCGCGCGGGAAAAAAACAGAAAACAATAGTCCAAGAACATGAGGGACAGAGGGGAGAAATTAATATCTAAAAATTGTTCCCTGATGATGATCACTTAGACAACACTGCTCCTCAAAATCTCAGGATGGACATACTTGGCATAGATACATTGGACGAAGAAGAGTCTTTTGCATTTCATAGCGTTATTTTTGACAGGGAATCAAAAAATTTGATTATTGAAAACAGATATGTAAAGAATAAGAAAGGCACATCTCATTCAAAGTTCAACCTACGCAACATGCGTCCTTCCCAAATATCCAAGATGCATCGGCAACTAGAGGTGCTCTAGACAACTTTATTAGCGGCCTTGAAATGGAGAACCTCATGTTAAAGACGTGAATCAAAGAATTGGAGGCAACTCTAATGCCTCTTCCACTGTTTGCTACTCCTTTGGCAATGGTCAGGTCCACCATACTTGCGCCAAAGTTAAAAGGATCAAAAAGCATTCTCACATCGGCCCGAGACTATGTGGAAAAGAATATAAACAAAAGAATGGAATTAGTAATAGAAGCTTGGGAGATGTCAAAGAATATGGTCTCTTTTGGAAGAAGAGCGCATGTTTTTCATGAGTATCTGCAAGCAGATCTCAAGAACGACCAAGGTTTTTATCTCGATGCAGTTTTACCATTTGGTTTTGAAGTTACCGGTATGACAGAATCTAGAAGAAGACAAGAGGATCTCCCTTCCCTGGATCGAATAGACCAATTAAACACATGCTGGAAAGAAAAGGTAAAGAACCTGATTAGTCTTGTTCAACAATGTAGCCAGACCATATCTAAAAGAGACAAAATATTCAAGAAGCTAACTGAGATAGATCTAGCTGGCAGCACCAATGAAGTCCAGGACCCGAAATTGATATTAAACTCGTTGTTTTTAACCAAACAATCATTTGATCATCAAGTTCATATTTATAAAAGACTGTCATTTGAAAATTTCTATGGCATTCTTGAATATGGTGAAGATGACGTGAAAACTTGGCTAGTTGGTTATGCAATTAGAAACAAAAATATTCAAGAAGCATTGCACAACTTGTCTATTGATCTAAGGGACTTGGAAAGTGAACTATTCAATATAAAAATCTGGCATGAAATGAATGTGGCACCCATGAAGAGCTACATCGAAGAATGGTTGAAAAAAGTTGTCGACCAGATTACCAATGAAGGTCAAAGCCAAGGAAAGCCATAAAAGGACATCAACGAAGAAATGACAAGCCATGGCACACCATCATAGTAAGTTTATATTGATTACATTCTTCTCTCTTCATCCACTTATTCTAACAAAGCTTTAATCCAGATCTGACAATTTTCTCATTCTTCTTGCCAGGTTTTGTTGTTTTCCATCGTCGACTTTCTTCTTTCTGCAAACTTCCTTCTTGTACATCTTTACTTCTTAGTCCGCGATAGTCCCAATTTGAGTCATTCTGGCAAACACATTTTTATTTCACAGAATATGTATTGAACTATAGCTTTTTTTTGCAAATTCGAAGACAACTTTTTTTTTGGGAAATATTCTCAAATGTATTTTGTGACCCAGTTTATCTAAATATAAATATTTAAGGTTGTTCTATGCTGATATTCAATGCTTGGTGTTGTTATTTGGAAATTGTATTTCTTCGTAAAATTAACTCATTTCGATGTAAATGTTCTTGTTCTATATTGTGCATGTATTGCAACTTCCTATATTTCAAAATATTCTTCGATATACAAAATGTAAAGTCATGTATTTTTTTCTTTGTTCCTTGTAGGTTTGAGAAAAAAAAATCCAAGCCCAAAACACCATTCAAATTCGAACATGGTTTACATTTGGACCACAAATAATCTAGTAAGATACATTAATATGGATACATTTCAAATAAACATAAACAAAATCCCTTTAAACTTGAACTTGACTCTCTCGGGCTCCTGGATTGTCCGCAGGTTGATCGGTTAGCGGACTGTCAAATCCTCGTTTCCATCTATATCTTCACATCAGGAACCCGACCGACGACCGTCCCTTTCAACACTTGGCCAAATATCTCACCGCAGCGTCCCAACTTAGCACTATCACATTCTTATCCCACATGTTCCGTTATATACATCTTGCACCCAACACTTCCATCATATACATTTTGCACCCAACAATTCCGTGATAAAAGATAAGTATAGAAGACGAAAAAGAAGGGTTAATATATTGACATATGTGATAGATATCCCATTTTCTCGCAAGATCTTTTCTGCATGTTTCTAGAGAAATTATATATTCTTTGATATACAAAATGTAAAGTCATAATTTTTTTTTCTTTGTTCCTTGTAGGTTTGAGCAAAACAAATCGAGCCCAAAACACCATTCAAATTCGAACATGGTTTGCATTTGGACCACAAATAATCTAGTAAGATACACTAATATGGGTACATTTTAAATAAACATAAACAAAATCCCTTTAAACTTGAACCTGACTTTCTTGGGCTTCTGATTTTAAACAAACATAAACAAAATCCCTTTAAACTTGAACCCGACTTTCTCGGTCTCCTGTATTGTTCGCAGGTTGATCGGTTAGCAGAATGTCAAATCCTCATTTCCATTTATATCTTCACATTAGGAAACTGACCGACGACCGTCCCTTTCAACACTTGGCCAAATATCTCACGACGATGTCCCAACTTAGTGCTATCACATTCTTATCCCGCGTGTTCCGTTATATACATCTTGCACCCAACACTTCCGTCGTATACATTTTTCACCCAACACTTCTGTCATTTACAGTTCGACACACTATTATAGATCTTGCACCCAAAACTTGCGTCATCTACAGTTCCGCTGTATACATCTTGCACCAAAAACTTTCGTGGTCTACAATTCCTCCACATATTGGAAGATGATCTACATTTGGACCACAAATTATCTATTACAATACATTAATATAAATAAAATTTAAATTAATGGTCCTATATCGTCACATCATGAGCCTGACCGACTGCAGTTCCTTTCAACACTTAGCCAATTATCTCTCCACAAGGTCGCGCCTTGGCGCTAACGAAATTTTATGCCCCATGTTCCGTGATATACATGTTGCACACAACATTTCCGTGATATACATTTTGCACCAAACACTTCTGTCATTCAAAGTGGATGTTAGCGGTCGGTCAGAGTCACGATATAAAAGCACAAGCGCAAATGTGAACCGGTCCGTCCACCAACGCGCCCATTGGGACATTTTCGGAAAAACGACTAAGTAATGAGAAAGATAGTAGAGAGGAAAAATGGTCGTGACAAGAGCTCCCGAGGAGATGTAAGGCCCCGCCTGTCAAATTGTATATATATTCTGCTTCTACTCGTGACAACTCAGTGGTTTTCTTATTGCCATTAACAACCAAAAAAATGTATTCAACAACGATTTATGGGAGCCCAACCGACCCCCAGGTTGGTGCTATTATAGATCTTGCACCCAAAACTTGCGTCATCTACAGTTCCGTTGTATACATCTTGCACCCAAAACTTGCGTCATCTACAGTTCCACTGTATACATCTTGCACCAAAAACTTTCATGGTCTGCAATTCCTCCACATATTGGAACATGGTCTACATTTGGACCACAAATGATCTATTACGATACATTAATATAAATACAATTTTAATAAATATACTTAAACTTGAACCTGAATTTTTTTGAACTTGTTGATTGGTCCTATATCGTCACATCATGAGCCCGACCGACCGCAGTTCCTTTCAACACTTAGCCAATTATCTCTCTGCGGGGTCGCGCCTTAGCACTAACGGAAGTTTATGCCCCATGTTCCGTGATATACATGTTGCACACAACACTTCCCTGATATACATTTTGCACCAAACACTTTTGTCATTTACAGTTCAATGCACTATTATAGATCTTGCACCCAAAACTTGCATCATCTACAGTTTCGTTGTATACATCTTGCACCAAAAACTTATGTGGTCTACAATTCCTCCACATATTGGAACATGGTCTACATTTGGACCACAAATTATCTATTACAATACATTCATATAAATACAATTTAAATTAATGGTCCTATATTGTCACATCATGAGCCCAGTTGACCGCAGTTCCTTTCAACACTTAGCCAATTATCTCTCTGCGGGGTTGCGCCTTAGCGCTAACGAAATTTTATGCCCCATGTTCCGTGATATACATGTTGCACACAACATTTTCGTGATATACATTTTGCACCAAACACTTCCGTCATTCAAAGTGGATGTTAGCGGTCGGTTGGAGTCACGATGTAAAAGAACAAGTGCCAATGTGAACCAGTCCATCCACCAACGCACCCATTGGGACATTTTCGGAAAAACGACTAAGTAACGAGAAAGATAGTAGAGAGGAAAAATGATCGTGACAAGGGATCCCGAGGAGACATAAGGCCCCGCCTGTCAAATTGTATATATATTATGCTTCTACTCGTGACAACTCAGTGGTTCGCTTATTGCCATTAACAACCAAAAAAACGTATTCAACAGCGATTTACAGGAGCTTGACCGACCCTTGGGTTGGCGCTATTATAAATCTTGCACCCAAAACTTGCGTCATCTACAGTTCCACTTTATACATCTTGCACCAAAAACTTCCTTGGTCTGCAATTCCTCCACATATTGGAACATGGTCTACATTTGGACCACACATTATCTATTACGATACTTTAATATAAATACAATTTTAATAAATATACTTAACTTGAACCTGAACTTTCGTACTCTACAATTTGTCATGACTTGACGCTATCGATTTCTTATGCCCCATGTTCTGTGATATACATGTTGCACACCACACTTCCGTGATATACATTTTGCACCAAACACTTGTGTCATATACAATTAGACCCCGGTTATAGAGCCCACCTATCTGGAAATCCGCGATCTGAAAAGTGGCTAGGCATCGAATGGTTAGCGGTCAGTCAGAGTCACGATATAAAAGCACAAGCGCAAATGTGAACCGGTCTGTTTGCCAATGCGCCCATTAGGACATTTTTGGAAAAACGACTAAGTAATGAGAAAGATAGTAGAGAGGAAAAACAGTTGGACGAGCTTCAAAATAGGGTGACGAGGGCTCCCGAGGAGACGTAAGGCCTCGCCCATCAAATTGTATATATATTCTGCTTCTACTCATGACAACTCAGTGGTTCACTTATTGCTATCAACTACCAAAAAAATGTATTCAACAACGATTTAAGGGAGCCCGACCAGCCCCCGGGTTGGCGCTATTATAAATCTTGCACCCTAAATTTGCATCATCTACAGTTCCCCTGTATACATCTTGCACCAAAAACTTCCGTGGTTCGTCCACATATTGGAACATGGTCTACATTTGGACCACAAATTATCTATTATGATACATTAATATAAATACAATTTTAATAAATATACTTAAACTTGAACCTGACTTTTTTCGAACTCAATGATTGGTCCTATATCGCCACATCATGAGCCTGACCGACCACAGTTCCTTTCAACACTTAGCCAATTATCTCTCCGTGGGGTCATGCCTTAGCGCTAACGAAATTTTATGCCCCATGTTCCGTGATATACATGTTGCACACAACACTTCCTTGATATACATTTTGCACCAAACACTTCTGTCATTTACAGTTCGACGTGCTATTATAGATCTTGCACCCAAAACTTGCGTCATCTACAGTTCTGATGTATACATATTGCACCAAAAACTTATGTGGTCTACAATTCCTCCACATATTGGAACATGGTCTACATTTGGACCACAAATTATCTATTACAATACATTAATATAAATACAATTTAAATTAATGGTCCTATATCATCACATCATGAGCCCAACCGACCGCAGTTCCTTTCAACACTTAGCCAATTATCTCTCCGCGGGGTCGCACCTTAGCGCTAACGAAATTTTAATGCCCCATGTTCCGTGATATACATGTTGCACACAACATTTTCGTGATATACATTTTGCACCAAACACTTCTGTCATTCAAAGTGGATGTTAGCGGTTGGTCAGAGTCACGATATAAAAGCACAAACGCAAATGTGAACCGGTTCGTCCGTCATCGCGCCCATTGGGACATTTTTGAAAAAACGACTAAGTAATGAGAAAGATAGTAGAGAGGAAAAACGGTCGTGACAAGGGCTCCCGAGGAGACGTAAGGCCTCGCCTGTCAAATTGTATATATATTCTTCTTTTACTCGTGACAACTCAGTGGTTCGCTTATTTCCATTAACAACCAAAAAAATGTATTCAACAATGATTTACGGTAGTCTGACCGACCCTCGGTTTGGTGCTATTATAGATCTTGCACCCAAAAATTGCATCATTTACAGTTCCGTTGTATACATCTTGCACCAAAAACTTCCGTGGTTTGCAATTCCTCCACATATTGGAACATGGTCTACATTTGGACCACAAATTATCTATTACGATACATTAATATAAATACAATTTATGCCCCATGTTCCGTGATATACATGTTGCACACAACACTTCCATGATATACATTTTGCACCAAACACTTTCGTCATTTACATTTCGATGCACTATTATAGATCTTGCACCCAAAACTTGCGTCATCTACAGTTCCGTTGTATACATCTTGCACCAAAAACTTCTGTGGTCTACAATTCCTCCACATATTGGAACATGATATACATTTGGACCACAAATTATCTATTACAATACATTAATATAAATACAATTTAAATTAATGGTCCTATATCGTCATATCATGAGCTCGACCGACCGCAGTTCTTTTCAACACTTAGCCAATTATCTCTCCGCAGGGTCGCGCCTTAGCGCTAACAAAATTTTATGCTCCATGTTCCGTGATATACATGTTGCACACAACATTTCTGTGATATACATTTTGCACCAAACACTTCCGTCATTTACAATTCGACCCCATTTTCCACAATTTACCTTATAACCTTCTTGGCAGGAACTACGCTGCCACACAACACTTATTATTAATAGGTTTGAATTTGAAATGAATTAACTTAATAAATTAATAAAAGCCAAAGTTTATTTTTGATGAATGAAATTAAGTTATTTTAGGTAGTGTGTGTGATGAGTCAATATATATTTATGAATAACAAAGAATTATAATTATTATCATTGCAATTTGATAATTAAATTTTGATAGATTTTTTTATCTAATAAATAATATTTAATTTATTATTAAATATTAAAAAAAAACAAATGATGTATCATTGCAATTTGATAATTGAGTTTTGATAAGTTTTGTATTTAAAAAAACATTTAATTTATTATTAAATATTAAAAAAAACAAAATGATGTTGTAAATGAAGAGGAATTTCTATAAAATGTTTATGTGAAAAAAATTGAAAATAAAAAACTAAGAAAATTGTTTTTATACAACAAATTAGAACTAAAGATAAATGGCAATAAAGGAAGAAAAGGATGAAATATTAAGATAGTCAAGTGGAATAAGTGGAAAAAAAAACATGATAAAATGTTTAAAATTATAAAAAATTAGAAGTAAAAGAAGTCAATTCAATTAGTTGAAAGTTGATAGTTAATATAGCAAGGATGAAATATTAAGATAGCCAAGTGGAATAAGTGGGAAAAAAACATAATAAAATGTTTGAAATTAAAAAAAAATCTAGAAGTAAAAGAAGTCAATTAGTTGAAAGTTGATAGTTAATATAACCACACCTAGATTGAAGGTTATATAAATCACGTATTTGTATTTGGTAGATGCATGTCTGTATGTTCAATAGTGGTCCTAGGCAACTTTGATGAAATAGACTTATTATATTTCTTTACTTTTTAAAAATTTTCCTTGGCGTGAGTCCTATTGTATTCATCCACCTTTTTATTTAAATTTGTAATATGTAGTTTATTCTTTCTTCTTCACCCATGCTTGTCTCTTTTCTTGTTTTTTTATTTCAATTTTTTTTATTTTCCATTAAGTTTTTAAGACAAGGCAACATGGAAATGGAAAAACACACCTAAGAACATGTGGGGACACCTTTTGATTTTAGGAAACATTATGAGAAATGTAAAGGTCCTAACATAGAAGAACTTATCCAAAATCATATATATATATATATATATATATATATATATATATATATATAAATAAAATGACAAGTTACAAATGAGAACAACAAAAGTATGAAACAAATATTCACACTCGCTTTAGGATATTGATTTTGTCATGTTTTTCTATTAAAAAAATCATTTTTAAAGCTATGGGAAAAAACCATGGAAAGATACTTGTGAGTCCCCTTTTTAAAAGAAGGAATGCCCATGGGTCCCCACAAAAGGGAAACATCCCCCATTTTTTTAAGGAAATATCCACAGTACATCTCTCAAAGTTTCCTCATATGGAGGACATTCTCCATCCTAGAAATATGGGAAGTATGGGGGACACACTCCCTACTCGGTGAAGCACATCATCATGTAACATGACTAATTATATTGAATTTTTTTCCCTTCTTAATTTCAATTAGGTTTGAAATTATATGTTTTCTCTTCTTTCAGTTTTTTTCTTGCCTTATTGTTTATTTATTTTTATATCTTATGCTCTATTTTTTCTTTGATGCCTTTCTTCTTTTCATTTTCCTACCTTCCTTGCATCTTTTGACTCTTCCAATTGTTCATAATTTCATGCAATATTTCTTCCCCTTGCTTACTTCCACTTGATTTGAAATTGGATTTATTTTATTTCTCCACTTTTCTTATTTTTTTAATTGATTCGTAATTTCTTTCTGGTTTTTTTTTTTATGTAAAAATTTAACTTTTTTTACCTTTTTGAGTTGTCATGATCCCAAAAACAATTCCATATTTCGTAATTATTTCCCATCTTAAATGGATTTTAATTTTCAACATTTTTTTATTGATTGTGATTTGTCTCTATTTTTTATTTCTTGTTTTATATAGATATAGAATATATTTTTTTCATTTTTTCATCTTATATTTATAACATTGTTCTCTATTTTTTCTGTGGCTTAATGATGATTGAAGTGTTAACTTGAAACATGTCCATTCACATATCTTACATGTAGTAAAGCCAACAACTTCAAGATAGCGCGCTAAGGTTGTCCAATCATTCTCATAGAACAACATGATCAAATCATGGCCAATTCAAGATTAGTAGTTTATGCCAATCAAACCTTGGTTCATTAATGAGATTGATAGAGTGTTGAATCCTACACAATATTTCATTCTCGCTATGATCAATCCTAGCCTTTTAGTGCAACACTCAAACAATTTTAGTAAAATATAGTATCACTCTTAAAGCATGTTTCTGAAAGAAATTCCACAAAAAAAATTAATAACTTTTATATTGTGATCTATCTTCTTATTGCATCAAGCGTTATAACTACATATTTATTTACAAATTCATATATAAATATTGAAGAATGAGAGGCCACATCATAAACAAGATGCTTTATAGGCAACAATTATGCTTTCTCATATACCATGTACTTTTCTTTGTTCGAAAAGCATGGTGTAAGGCCTCGAGAGCTTAGCTCGATTGCACACACTTCCACCATACTCTGAATTGGGCAAGTAGGACACTCAATGCGAATGAGGAGACAAACATCTTCATATAGGGGAGAGTTGGGGTTCCTTGGACATGCGACATGCCAAGGGATGACTCCATATAATGTACCCCAAAAATAGCTACAAAAAAAATGATTTAGAGGTGGAGCAACTATTAGTCTTGTTATCAATTACATTATAAGTCTCACCAATGTTTTCAACCATTCATTACTTGAATCAACTCTGTATTTTTCAACTTAAAACTTTATTTATACCATTATCCATAAGAGAGGAATTAATACTCTAACTATAATGATATCCCCTCATATCATTCTTATATTATTCGCGTAGGGCATATAGATTTCCTCCATAATAGTTCCATTCCTAAACTAGAAGGAACAACCCTAACCATAACCCATATCCTTGTTATGCTACTCTATAGTGCATAAAGGTTGAATAATATGGAATTTGTTTCTAAACTAGAAAGCATAACCCTATCCATAACGATGGGTTGTGTTATTGATGTCACACACACACAGATATATATATTTGTGTTCTCCCCATATTAAATTATACATAATCTTAACTAAGACATACATAACCAAGGAGCACCAGGGTTCCTTTCTCCAGGTGACGATCATGGACTACTCATTAAAGGTAGTTGCATATGGTTAATATGCTTATCACGACATATGTGACACCCGTCCTAACAAGAACTTAGTCCCGCTAACCAGTAATGTAATGGATACAGTGGCTTGTTATGACACAGTGGATGACAAATCAGACTCACACTTTAGACTTTACGAATTGACGTTGTTCTTTCTCTCATTAAAGGTATGGAAAACACTTAATACGATTTACCTACCATGTACCCTGGGTTTTGACGCTCCACGAAGCTAACTAATATAGGCTCAACACTTCACTGGTTTCACATGGCAATCGAGGGGGGGAGGGGAGCATACACAGTCACCCTTACACTCCGAACGTTGGGCTCAAGGTACCATTACACCCAACGCATTCGATCTCTTACCTTGTTTCGCTAAGCTTCCCTCCATGGCATGGATCCTTACGACCTGGTTACTCTAAAGAGCTCAACTCTGGAGTAAAAAGATACAACAACATGCATGTAGGAAGTCGAAGGTTTCGTAATAATCGAGTAAGGTTTCCTACGCATTACTAGTTTTGATTCGAAAGAGACTATATATTGTATTATGTTTTCCTCTGTTAAGATTTAAACCGCTTGTCCCATATCTTTCCGGGTTCTTTCCATGTTTGAAAATCCATGGCCAGAGTTCCACTGTGTGTCGCTTATACATAACTAAACCCTTGAAGTTTTTACCGTTCCCAACTTAAATATAGACCAGGGGTTCTGAGAATGGAAAGAGACTCTATACATGTAGTTTTCTCTTGATTCTTGCACACTATCTCTTCTTCAACCATGGTGAAGGTCCATGCCTAAATCCACTTGGTAACAAATTTTATCTGTTCGCCCAATGAATATAGTTATTGTGTTGATTGTAACCCTCGATGCTTGTTGTATTTACAATTACACCATAACCCTTGACAATTTTGTGTAGTTGCCTTATATTTGAGGCATGTCTACTCCGTGCAGAAATGTTGATACATTGATTTTCTTTAAAAGCTACCATTGTTCTCTGTAATTATTCACTGGGTATTTTAATTTCTCTAATTAAGAACTTTGTCTCTGTACTGTGAGGAAATGTTCGTAGCTGTGTCTCCTTTAAAATGTTTATTTCTATCTCTGTAATAGACTTTATAATTGTTTTCATTGATTATCCTCTGTCATTTAGCCTCTGTACTAGACTCTTCTCTACAATTTTTATCGATGTATTAGACTTGGTAAATGCTTCGTTGTAACTAATCTTTGCAAATACTCTCTGTAATTTTTCTATCACTGTACTAGACTTGGTAAATGCTTCTCTGTAACTTATTCTTTGTAATTACTCTCTGTAATTATTTATCTCTGTACCAGGCTCGGTAAATGCTTCTCTGTAACTTATTCTTTGTAATTACTCTCTGTAATTATTTATCTTTGTACCAAGCTCGATAAATGCTTCTCTGTAACTTATTCTTTGTAATTACTCTATGTAATTATATCTCTGTACCGGACTCGGTAAATGCTTCTCTGTAACTTATTCTTTGTAATTATTTATCTCTATACTGGAATCGGTAATTTGCTTCTCTGATATGATGTGGTGTAGATTCCTTTTTAAAATTGTAAAGGTTAACTTCGCGATAAACTCTGTATTTTAAAGAACTCATGAAAACCCATGATGGATTGATGAAAACAACAGATCTCTGCTATGATATCTAGCTTTAAAAATATATTTGACTTATGTTTGTGGACATGAGTTTGATGATGGATCCCTTTTCTTGTGAGGGAACCCATCAGATTGTTGTGAGCCCACTCCTCCTCCCGAGTCGTAGACTTCTTACTTCTCCAGGATAAAAGGATGACTAGAATTCGATCCAGGCCAAGATAAGTTCGCGCCCTTTCTCCTTTTGTTTACTTTGTTCTTTCAATTAAATTTTGAGGAGATACTAATAATATATTGGTTTCCCTTTGCAGGTTAAGTTCGTGTGTTGCGACTCCACGAAGGGAAAGAATTCTATTTTGAAAAGGTACTCGGGTTCCATCGCAAAAATATCTCTTGTTGAGATTCCCTTCCACGGATCAACAAAATATTTGCGCTTTCTTACTCTGTTATAGACGGTTGATGTAGATTCTTTAAATTTTGTTTTAAATTAGCTAGCAGAGCTTAATGGGTATGCAAAACCCTAGTTGTTTTAATATTTATACTTAGAGAAGTCTACAAGGCCCTGTGTACGCCAACGACCTGCCAATTTCATAAATAAATTTTTCCATGACAATCTATGAGATCCATTGTATCAGATGACCCTTTCTTTAATATATGTATAAATATTTATGGGACTTTGAATTCATCTATTTTATACTCAATTATGATCATAGATTTTTCTTCACTCCTCTGGTTTGCAAGATAAAATATAGGAAGAAGTAAAACTAAGCAATTTACTTATTATTGCTTCGATATGATCTAATTACTTTGGCTCACATGTTTTCTTTTCTGTATAGCTAGTTTTCATGTGCGGAAATCTACATTGACTATTTAGTTTTATTACCTACAAATTTGTCTACATTGATCCATTATGTAGCCTACATACATATATTCTAACTCATGCATGTCAAATCCCACCAGAAACATTAACAAGTAATTAAACAGTAGGAAATTTAACAAATCTATTATGGCCATGAGGCACACCTATATAGATCATTACCTACATATATAATATCAACCATTATAACACTTCATAAAAATGAAAGTAAACATTTAAGATACATATCTCAATAATGATGCTGAGAAAACAAATGGAATAGTCATGTTCCACCCAACCTTAGATACAAAACAACCAAGTTTACTTGTCTTGATCACCCCCTAGCTTGACCATGACTCCATAAGGGAAAACTGAGCATTACTCCTTAGCCACTGTCTCACAGAACAATTCAGAAAAAATTGTTTGCCTCACACTAGATGTGCTCATAACAACAAAACAATTATTTCCCCCGACATACTAAGCAACATCGTGCCTCCCACATATGTTGTATATATCTCATGCCTAGGACTTTCCAATCTTTTTCCTCCTTGGGAAAATCACAGCTTTACAAATCCTTGATTTCTAGGGGCTGCTAGTGACAAAACTCAACTTCTGACACTTGTAAAAATCATCTCCGAGTTAACTCAACCCTGTTCCCCACTCATGGAGTCATAGTCAACTATTTTTAACCTCGTTGTTCCATCTATTCTCCAACATTAAATTTATTAAATATGTTTGTCTCATACATGTGTCCATCAAAAGATGATAGTTGTCCAGTCAAACTTTTATCCAACAGTCATAAAATAATAATTACATACTTCAAAAATCTAATATTCGAATTTCCAAAAATGGAAATTTATTTTTAGAATAACAACTTTAAATAATTTATTTTTGAATAATTCAAGGATATCACATCCTCTCCCCCTTAAGTATAACATTGTCCTCAGTGTTAAAATCATCTCTTGGAACATAATTGGATAATATTTCCGCATTTCTTCTTCCAATTCCCAAGTAGTCTCCTTAGGACTAAAGTGCCTCCATTTCACTTTTACCTGGGCGATAGATCTGTTCCAAAGTACTGTTTCTTTCCTGTCCAGAATGCATAGAGGTTTCGCTTGGAAATCGCCTTTTGGTTCCACTTGCACCATGCTCCAATCAATGATGTGAGTAGGATCATGAATATATCTTTTAATAGTGAAACATGAAAAACATTATGAACTTTTAAATTTGTAGGGAGTGCTAGTTGATACACCATTGGTCCGATTCGAGTTAAGATCTCGAAAGGACCACAAATTCTTGGCGCCAACTTGGAACAACTTCCTAGTTTTAGGGAGCTTCTCCTTGCTTTGAATTTGAGATATACATGCTCTCCAATTTTGAATTCTTTATGTCTCATTTTTAGATTTGCATAGCTTTTCTGTCGATCTTGTGCCTCTTTCAAGTTCTGATGTACCCTTTTGACCATCTTTTCCAGTTCTTGGAACATTGCTGGTCCAACCATAATCCTGTCAACTGGATTATCCCAACTGATAGGGGTTGTACATTTCCTTCCGTATAAGACTTCGAAGGAACTCATCTTAGCTGATGTTTGATACCCATTATTGTATGCGAATTCAACTAAATGTAGATACTCTTCCCACTTAGTTGGTTTTGTCCTTACATATATTCGCAACATGTATTCGATAATTTGATTCATTCATTATGTTTTCCCATCCGTTTGTGGATGATAACTTGTGTTGAAATTCAAATTAGTACCCAAACCTACAAACAATTCTTTCCAAAATTTGGATGTAAATTTGACATCTCTATATGAAATCACCATCTTAGGAATCCCATGCAACCTAAATATTTATTTCATAAAAATTTCAGCGATATTAATCGCTTTGTAAGTAGATTTCACAGGTATAAAATGTGCAAACTTACTTAGCTTATCAATCACTACCATAATTGAGTTGTTTTGTCTTTGAGTCTTAGGAAAACCTGTGATGAAGTCCATTGAGATAATTTTCCACTTCCATTCGGGTATAGGCAAAGGTTGTAACAGACCTTTCGGATGTTGATGCTCAACCTTTACTTGTTGACAATATAAACATTTAGACAAGTATTCGGCTGTTTCATTTTTCATGTTCGGCCAATAAAACTGTTTTCTTAAGGCTGTTATCATTTTCTGGTATCCTGGATGACTAGAATATGGCTTTTTGTGCAGCTCATAAAAAATTATCATCTTCAATTCAGTAGAGTTAGGTACATATAACTTGTTTTTGAACCTTAATAGCCCACTTTTATCTATACTGAGATTTGTATTGTGCATATTTTCCTCATTTCTTTGCAGTTGTTCTATTGTTTTGATGTATTTTTCATCATTTCTGCTTGCAGATTTAATCCTATCTTCGATATGATTTTCAACTTTGCTGATAATTACTTCATATAGCTCATTAGTCCTTTGACTTGGTGCATCTGCAACTTTATTTTATTTTTCCTTGATGTGTCGTACTCAAAATCGAGCTCACTTAAAAAGGCCAACCATCTCGCCTGTCTTGCATTGAGATCTTATTGACTGAACAAGTGTTTTACACTACTGTTATATGTTAGTAATAGAAATTTTATTCCCATTAAATAATGTCACCACATTTTTAATGCATTAATTACTGCTTCTAAATCTAGATCATGAGTTACGTAGTTTCGTTCATGTTCCTTTAATTTGCGTGATTCATAACAAATGATGTGTCCATCCCATGTTAGCACTCCTCCTGATCCTTCTTTATTTGAATCCACACAAACTGTAAAGTATTTATCTGGGTCTGCCACTTTAAGGATTGGCGTTGTAGTTAATAGTCCTTTTAGTTTATCAAAATTGTCTTGGCATTTTTTAGACCAATTAAATTTCATTCCCTTTTTCATGTTCTTCTTCAGTTTTTGAATAGATTAGTATATCATCGATAAAAATCAGCACGAATTTATCCAAATATTGGTTGAATATGTTATTCATCAAACACATAAACGTTGTTGGTGCATTAGTTAGTCCAAACATAATCACTACAAATTCATAATGTCCATAACGTGTTCCGAATGTTGTTTTTTTTATGTCTTCGTCCTTTAGCCCGACTTGGTGATAACTAGATCTCAAGTCTACTTTAGAGAATATTTTTGCTCCTCCAACCTGGTCAAAGATATTGTTGATTCTAGGTAAAGGGTATTTATTTTTAATCTCCATTTTATTCAGTTGACAATAATGAATACATAATCTTAGCATTCCATCTTTCTTTTTAACAAACAAAACTGGTGCTCCCCAAGGTGAAACACTTGGTCTGATGTATTCTTTATCTAACAGTTCCTGTAACTGAATTTTCAGTTATGTTAATTCAGGAACACTCATTCTATAAGGTGCCTTTGATACCGGGGTAGATCCAAGTAGTAGATCGATAGAGAAATCTATTTCTCTCCTTGGAGGTAGTTCTGGTATCTCTTCTACGAATACATCTTTAAACCCCTGAAGGACTGCAAAGTCTTCCAAACTTGGTTTGCTTTCTTATTCAAAAAGATTAGTTACTTGAATAACATATACTTTACAACCCTTATTAATACATTTCTTGAATTGCATTGCTGATATTTTTCTAACAGAAACTGGTTTTCTGATTCCCTATATTGTTCTTGCTGTATTTTTTTCATCCTTGTACACGAATGACTTTTCATAACAGTTCAATATTACTTTATTCCTTTCTAACTAGTCCATACTGATAGTTATGTCATACGACCCTAAAGGTAGTATGTTTAGATTTAACTTTGTATTCTGATCACTTATACTGAGTTCACAATCATAAACAAATTCTGTTACCTTTCTTTTTGTCCCTGTTGCTAGTTGTACTAACCAGGATTTTGCATGTTTTACCTT
Organism: Picea engelmannii; assembly: GCA_009831015.1. NCBI lineage: Eukaryota > Viridiplantae > Streptophyta > Pinopsida > Pinales > Pinaceae > Picea > Picea engelmannii. Next base: position 52,121 of record ML822101.1, on the reverse strand, counting down.
TCTTAACTTGTTCGATTCTACTAAGGTTGGAGTAATGTAACTTAGACTAGCTCCTGGGTCAATTTGTATAGAGACATTATTGTTATAAAGTTTACCTTCGATTTCCACAATAGTGGATTGATGTTCTGCTTGCCTGCCATCCAAAGCTGCATTGATCTTATGCATGCTTCTGCCAATATCTCCAACTGTTGAAGCCTCTTGAATATTGTGGACTGAAGTTTTTATTGATGGATTTAAGCGTGGACAATTTCTCCTTAGGCGGGGTTCTCCACACTCCCAACATTTCAACGGTTCTCTGGGACTATCCCCTACCTTCTTGAATCCCAAATTAACTGGTTTATTTCCCCCTTGAGTATGATGTGTGTTAGAGGGATAGTCCCTCCTTTGGAATCCTTTAGTTGTTTTATGGAAAGGGGTCAGTTGGAAACCTTTCTTGTGCTGATTCAATTTATCCTACTTCTTATCTTTCCAAGCCTTAGGGGTTTCAGATCTCTGTTTATACTGTTCATAACACATTATGGCCTTCCTAAATACCTCATTTAAAGATTTAGGTTTATCAAATTCAATTATGTCTTTATAAGACTATGGTAGACAACTCAATAACCTTTGAATTTTTATCTTATCTTCTTTGATATAAGGCATAAACCTCAATAGATCTAGAAATGTATTAATCAGATCATCCATAACCATTTGTCCTAGTTGCAATTCGTAAAATTCCTTAGTCTTTCTTTCGTAATAGCTTTATGATACGTATTGTTTCTTGAAATGCTTTTTGAATCCTGACCATTCCATCTTTTTTTTTTTCAATCCTTTCGCTAGCTTCAGGTCTTGCCACCAGATACTAGCTTTTCCTTTTAAGTTATAAATGGCCATTCTAACCTTCATATTACTAGAGTAATTATAAATCTGAAAGTATTTATTTATGTCTAGCAACCAGGCTTCAACTTCCTCACTAGTCTTTGATTCCCCATCAAAGGTGGAGGGTTTTATCTTTTTGAATTCACTTTCCAAGTGATCCAATTGTTTTCTCTTATTTCCTATAGATGCCTTGTTTTTTGACATGCGTGTGTCCTCAAAAGAGTTGTCTTCTCTTCCTCTTCCATCTCATTAATTCTTGGACTCTTCTTTGTTGCTATACCGCGTAACAACATTTCATTTATTTCCAACTGATCTTCTTGAGCTTTCTTTAACTTTTCATTATCATCTTTAAACACCTACAATTCCACAATAAGATTCCTCATTGTTTCCAACATCTAGGTGGTTGAATTTCCCTCGCTGTGATGTTCTGGATCTCTAGGGAGCTCTTGATTGTGGTTTTTGTCAGGTCTGTCTCCTTCTCCATTCAGCGTTGACATTTTTACAAAAGACAATTTTTTTATTTTTTTTGTAATAGTAAATAGTATTTGTTAGATTTTTCCTTCAGTAAAGTAACTTTCTGGTGTTTCCCTTAGGCCTAAGTGTTGTAACCAATAACTCTGATACCATATGTAATGTACCACCAAAAATAGCTACAATTTTTTTTTGATTTAGAGGGCGAGCAACTATTAGTCTTGTTTTCAATTAAATTATAAGTCTGACCAATGTTTTCAACCATTCATTACTTCACTCAACTCCGTATTTTTCAACTTAAAACTTTATCATACCATTATCCATAAGAGAGGAATTAATGCTCTAACTATAATGATATCCCCTCATATCATTCTTATAGTATTCATGTAGGGCATATGGTTTTCCTCCATAATAGTTCCATTCCTAAACTAGAAGGAACAACCCTAACCCTAACCCTAACCCAAACCCATATCCTTGTTATGCTATTCTATAGTGCATAAAGGTTGAATAATATGGAATTTGTTTCTAAACTAGAAAGCATAACACTATCCATAACGATGGGTTGTGTTATATATATATATATATATATATATATATATATATATATATATATTCGCGTTCTACCCATATTAAATTATACATAGTCTTAACTAAGACATACGTAACTAAGGAGCACCAGTGTTCCTTTCTCCAGGTCACGATCATGGACTACTCGTTAAAGGTAGTTGCAAATGGTTTACCCCGACATATGTGACAACCATCCTAACAAGACCTTAGTCCCGCTAACCATCGGTGTAATGGATACGGTGGCTCGTTATGGCATAGTGGATGACAAATCAGACTCGCACTTCGGACTTTACGACTTGATTATGTTCTTTCTTGCATTAAAGGTATGTCAAACACTTAATACGATTTACCTACCATGTACTCTAGGTTATGACGCTCCAGGAAGCTAACTAATGCATGCTCACCACTTCATTGGTTTCACATGGCAGTCGGGGGAGGGGGGGGGCATACTCAGTCACCCTTACACTCCAAACGTTGGGCTCGAGGTACCATTACACCCAACACATTTGATCTCTTACCTTTTTTCGCTAAGCTTCCCTCCATGGCACGGCTCCTTATGACTTGGTTACTCTAAAGAACTCAACTCTGGAGTAAAAAGATACAACAACATACATGTAGGAAGTTGAAGGTTTCGTAATAATCGAGTAAGGTTTCCTACATGTTACTAGTTTTGATTCGAAAGAGACTTTGTATTGTATTCTGTTTTCCTCTGTTAAGATTTAAACTGCTTGTCCCATATCTTTCCGGGTTATTTCCATGTTCAAAAATCCATGGCCAGAGTTCCACTGTGTGTCACTTATATATAACTAAACCCTTGAAGTTTTTACCGTTCCCGACTTAAATTTAAACAAGGGTATTAACAATTCTGTGAGCCATGGACCAGGGGTTCTGAGAATGGAAAGAGACTTTGTACATGTAGTTTGCTCTTGAGTCTTTCATACCGTCTCTTCTTTAACCATGGTGAAGGTGCATGCCCGAATCCACTTGGTAATGAATTTTTTCCGTTCACCCAATGAATATAGTTATTGTGTTGATCGTAACCCTCGATACTTGTTATATTTACAGTTACACCATAACCCTTGATAGTTTTGCGTAGATGCCTTATATTCGAGGCCTATCTACTCTGTGAGGAAATGTTGATACATTGTTTTTCTTTAAAAGATACTAATCTTCTCTGTAGCTATTCACTGGGTATTTTAATTTCTCTAATTAAGAACTTCGTCTATGTACTGTGAGGAAATGTTTGTAGCTTTGTCTCCTTTAAAATGTTTATTGATATCTCTGTAATAGACTTTATTGTTTTTGCTGATTATCCTCTGTCATTTAGCCTCTGTACTAGACTCTTCTATGTAATTTTTATCTCTGTATTAGACTTGGTAAATGCTTCGATGTAAATAATCTTCGCAAATACTCTCTGTAATTTTTTATCTTTGTACTAGACTTGGTAAATGCTTCTCTGTAACTTATTCTTTGTAATTATTTATCTCTGTACCAGGCTCGGTAAATGCTTCTCTATAACTTATTCTTGTAATTACTCTCTGTAATTATTTATCTTTGTACTAGGCTCGGTAAATGCTTCTATGTAACTTATTCTTTGCAATTACTCTCTATAATTATTTATCCCTGTACCGGACTCGATAAATGCTTCTTTGTAACTTATTCTTTGTAATTACTCTCTGTAATTATTTATCTTTGTACCAGACTCGGTAATTTTCTTCTCTAATATGATGTGGTGTAGATTATTTTTTAAAATTGTAAAGGTTAACTTCGCGATAATCTCTGTATTTTAAAGAACTCATGAAAACCCGTGATGGATTGATGAAAACAATAGATCTCTGCTACGATATCCTGCTTAAAAAATATATTTGACTTATGTTTATGGATATGAGTTTGATGATGGGTCCCTTTTCTCGCGAGGGAACCCATCATACTATTGTGAGCCCACTCATCCTCCCGAGTCGCGGACTTCTTACTTCGCCAGGATAAAAAGATGACCGGAATTCGATCCAGGACGAGATAAGTTCACACCCTTTCTCCTTCCATTTACTTTGTTCTTTCAATTAAATTTTGAGGAGATATTAATAATATATTGGTTTCCCTTTCCAAGTTAAGTTCGTGTGCTGCGACTCCGCGAAGGGAAAGCATTCTGTTTTGAAAAGGTACTCGAATTCCATCACAAATAGATCTCTTACTGAGATTCCCTTCCACATATCAACGAAATATTTGCACTTTCTTACTCTGTTATAGACAATTGATGTAGATTCTTTAAATTCTATTTTGAATTAGCTAGCAGATCTTAATGGGTATGCAAAACCTCGGTTGTATTAATATTTTTACTTAGAGAAGTCTGCAAGGCCTTGTGCACGCCAATGACCTATCAATTTCATAAATAAATTTTGACATGACAATCTATGAGATCCATTGTATCAGATAGCCCTTTCTTTACTATATGTATAAATATTTATGGGACTTTGAATTCGTCTATTTTATACTCAATTATGATCATAGAGTTTTCTTCGCTCCTCTCATTTGCGAGATAAAATATAGGAAGAAGTAAAACTAAGCAGTTTACTTATTATTGCTTCGATATGATCTAATTACTTTGGTTCGCATGTTTTCTTTTCTGTATATCTAGTTTTCATGTGCAAAAATCTCCATACATCATCTATTTAGTTTTATTACCTACATATTTGTCTATATAGATCCATTATGTAGCCTACATACATATATTCTAACTCATGCAAGGCATACTTGGTTGGTTTGATTCATGATGGAAGTTAGTGTCAGACCTGTTGTACACACCTTGGAGAGACCAAGCGTAGAGTTCATTAGGTGAACCGATCACTTGGGCAAGGAAGTTGAACGCAGGACCTGTTGCACAACTTGTCGTAGAGATCACCATAGAAGCTGTCATAAAACCGAAACATGGAGGGTGATCGCATAAGTGATCGTGAAGGGGGAGTAGTTCTAGGTTGCAACAAGGTGAAGCACTTGGATGCGTTGGACAACCTAGGGTGACTTGGAGCAGCTCCGTAACATGTGGTTGGTTGGGCACGTTTCCATGATGATGTCTTCATATTGTGCATTGTTGAGAAGAATAGTTGAGTTGAGCTAGGTTGTCAGTGGGTCGATCGTATCCTTCAGACGAGGTAGCTCTTCACAAAGTTATGGTAGTTGGTTAACAACAATATGACTTATCAATCAAGCGGTGGTTGCATAGTGCCTTGAAGTGGAAGAAGTCAAGGTGCAAAGATGGAAAGGAATTGGAGACGAGTTCGATCAGTTGCATGTAAAGTTTTGGACTTAGACAAACTTCTAAAGTGGACAGATGGACTCTGCCTTGTATCACAACGAACAATGATTGAGGTGAGTTCATGTAGAGAGTCAATTTATTGCACAAGTGAAGGTCCAAGACATCAGGCTTAGAACATGGTTTTAGTGAACAATGTCATTAGAAAGGTATGGATGGCTTAAGTTCTTGAATTTTCCAATTTTTGTAGCGAGTTCTTTGAAGGGAAGATGGATGACTTAGTGGTTCAAGTGCAATATTTTTCCGCGGTAAAAATTCACAAACTTGAGGGTGAATCGAGTGGTGCACAGATTCAAAGAACTCTTGTAGCAGTTTGGGACCCCTTGGTTGGGAGAATATACAGAGAGCTTGGGGTGACCTGCTTGGATGAGTCATGTGGTGGACTTAGGCAGATTTGGATGTAGTCATGGAGGTGGCTTGAGGAAGCTACCTAACTCTTGATGACATGTGTTGGATAAGTGGTTGCGGGGAAGTGGGTAGTGAAGTCTGTACATGTCAAGTTTGAGAGGATGGGTGAGGCACCCTAGTGTTTGGTGCCTTAGCTAGTTTCATTGGGTCATGCAATGACTTGATAGTCACGAAGATAGTGACAGAGTTTGGACTCTTGCAACAAATGCAAGGTAGTTTCGTTCTAGGAGATGGATGGAGTCAACAAAGAAGTCAACCAAGAATTGTTGGTAGTTAACCTTAATGGGAAGAATGTAGACCAAGTGACTTGGTTGGTGTTTGCTCGGCTTTGGTATGGAACATTGGATGAGGCAGAGCACTCCTTGGTGACTTGCAACTGTTTGTTTGAAAACTCAAAGATCTGGGAGGGTCATTGTTTAGATTTGGTAGAAGTATTGGTGAGAACGTGCCTAAGGTATGGAATTTCTTTGAGGTGAATCATTCTACCTAGATCACTTTGGACAGTTCATTGGGATGTTTTGAGGAGTGTAGACATGTTGGCCACTCTCATCATAGATGTTGAGTTGCATTGAGGTGACTTCATGAAAGGAGGTGAGTTGAGGACTTGCCTTCGTTTGGAGGATTGCGCGAATAGGCATATTGCAACACGAAGAAACTATTTAGGCATGAGTGTCTCCCTTGCATTGGGAATCATGGTTGAGGGTGAAGCCTATTATCGTAGGATTTGTACTTGTGCAAAGCACCACTACAACTCCCAAATCTTGTGTAACAATGGAAGATCCTACCATTGTCACCTTAGTAAGAACTTTCCTTGTTTTAGTGATGGAAGAAGTCCACCACAAGGGAGGCTTCCTTGGTGACCTCAAGGTATCAAAGTAACAAGTATAGTATCCAAGCCTACCACCCCCTCTCTTGGTCACCTAAAGAAAGGTCTAGGTTAAGGTAAGGAAAGATGTATGAAGTTGTTTGAGTACCTGCCTGGAACAAGAACAATTTATAGTATATATATATGATTATTTCCAAGTCCAAACATGTAGTTAATACCTCTTAAAGACATTAGACAATGTAAGTTGCAATGGCTGTTGTAAATTTGTAGTAGTAAACAATGCTATGACATCAATAAACAATTTGTAATATTAGCAACTTTTAAAGCTCATAAATGCAACATTTGAGCATGAAAATTGAGCATAAATCCACTAGAGTATTATCCAATTGTTAGATGCAATTTTTGAATATGTTAAGCCACCTTTTCAGGAGTATAGAAAATTAAAGAGTTATTAGATGGTTGTAGCAAAAATTATTAAAATCAACAAGAAATTTCATAAGTTTGCCAGTATTAATGTTAGTAAAGTTAGTAGAGAGCTTGAGAGAGTTGAAAGAAAGATTTTATTGATCAATTCACCATGAAAATACTTCAAAACCAATGCCTTTAAAGGGTCATGGAGTCTGATAAAAAAAAATGCAACTAAGATTGGGTGAGGGCCTACTTGAAACCAAGAGGTAGGATTCAAACTCTAAGGTGCTAGCACATTAGGGCGTTAGGGTTTGAATCTTGAGGAGAAGGATTTCTAGGGTACCAACACATTTGGGCCCTATAAACTGTTTCTCCCTTTTTCTAGCTTCAACTAGGTCAAAATCAAAAGTATAGGGCTAAAATCCTCAAGTGCTAACACTTTAGGGATTTAGGAGTATAACCCTGGCAAGGATTCTTTCACAAATGTTGGACAAAAATTACCTTGTGAGAGGAAGAAGCACTTATTTTCCTCTCTTAGGGTTTCACCAAGCAAGACGTCTAACATGAAATAGCAAATTTACTATGAAACATCAATAGCATAAGAATAAAATTGCAGAAAATTCACTTCACCAAGATACCATGAGATAAAACCCTAATTGCAGAAATTTCCATGCAAAATCAACAAAACCATCCACAAATTGACCCTCCAATCATAGTGCATGAATAGAAAAGAGCTAGTAACCCAAAAAGGGAGAAAATTTTAGAAGTGTGCTCAACATAGTTTTTCCACATAATTTGTCAACAATGAAAATGAGCCTTGCCCTTTTTATATGAGGCAACCTCAACATAGTTTGTCCACATAATTTGTCAACAATAAAATATAAGTGGTGCACCCCTTAACTTGCCTCTAACAATATGCCAAAATACCAAAATACACAATAAAACCCTAAAAAGGGTGATGTTATGTGCTAGAAGGATGACATCGTGCTAGGAGAGGGTTGCGTCTTACCTCCAAAGGAAAATGTTAGGCCTCCAAAGGTCAAGTGGCATCCTTTGAAGGTGAAATATTCTAAAATGAGGTGTCTCCTCACCCAAAGCCATGTCAATATCTAGTACTCATCCATCCATCAAAACCCTAGCCAAAGGATGACATCACAGGATAGAAGGGTGACATCAAGGGACTCCGAAGGGAATGTCCAAGGCTATGAGGGTTGCAACTGCATCTCCTAGTGATTTCCAAACACTTGATACTGCAACATCCTCCATCCTCCATGGAAAAAATACTTGGGGTACTCTGCCTGGCCTATGGGGCTTTCAACCCATATGTGTGGCATAATGGCTAGAATTTCTCAAACCAAGACCATATGTCCATTGCCCAAGGTCTTGGGAATGTGAGAGTCATTTTATGAGGGTGGTATGTCACTGGGTGACCCACTACTCTCCATCACATGTGCCAAAGTCCTGCAATAAAGGCACAACATCCCAGGTACAATCCCAGGACGTCCCTCAAGAACCATGTCAGGGGCATCCAAAACAAGCCAAAGTATAAAACATGGTCAACCAAATTTCACAGGAAACATCAGTCCTTAAAACATACAAAGTAAGTTGTAACTTAAGATCTAAGCCATGTAGGATAATTCACCTCTGTACCCCCTTCAAACATCACACCATCCAGGACCCCCTGTGAGTTACCAAGTTTAAGTATGCGAGGGTCTTCATCCAACCCTATTAGGTGTGCCACCTAGACAAGAAATAAAATAACCCAGATAGAGGGATAGGTATCGAGAGTGATAAGTGAAAATAAAAACCCATCGATAGTAAGTGTGAAAGTGATATGTTCATGGCTTACTTCATGGGTTATGGTGTTATAAATCCATGTCTATGAGAGCCTTTTTGGAGGGTGTGCTTTCTCTTGAGTTACCCAATATTTGTGTGCCACCTTTTTCCAAACCCCTTTATTAGCCATCTTTCTAATCCCTTCTTTTTATATTATATTTGCTAGTCCCCTTTAAGAGGTTTCAAGCTTTAACATCACTTTTTGGGACCTAGGAGAGCACCGAATGTGTAGAGATTAAGTTGGACCGGCTTTTGGTGGTTCTATTTTGCTATGAGAACTTTCTTTTCTAGCATCATTTTCTTATTCTTTTACAGTAGCTACAAAACAGCCTTTGGGCCTTCAACCCCTCTTCTCATGAGAGAATGTACAATAGTTGAAGATGGGATCCGGGATGGAAAGTGTCAAGTATGATTGGGAGCGAAACATTACTTGGGATGACTTTGCTTTGGGGTGACTTCATAGTGCAGTAAGGTGAGGGGTGACCTTGGCTTGATATGAGATCGTTGTAGGGATGGAATGAATTACGAAAGGAAGTTGAGTATGGATGCACCAGTAGGTTTGAAGTGCAACACTTAGACATTATGGAGGATCTCCTTGATGAAGATTGAACGATAGCAATAAGAGTGAGGAAAGGATGAAAACTTGCCTTAGTCTTTGGAGTTGAATAGAGTGACAAAGATGCGAACATAAAAGATTAATTTTTGGCATGTAGATACATTTCAAGAACTAGACGTGATGATTAGATTAGCTACCCAACTAATGCAGGACTTGAGGCATCTAGTGTGTGGAGATGTGACAAATTTTGGTTGAAGTACAATCGCAATAGAGAGTCACAAGGAGTTCAACACTTAAACATTTTTGAATTTTTGGTTGGGGTTGCAGTAGTAGTTGAGGTAGTAGTAGAAACCAAATGGATAGTGATCGTCGCAGTGAGATAGTGGCATATTATACTTTGTGAACGTATTTTTGGAGGAGACATCTTTCCATTGGTTGCACACAACTTTGGGCAAAGGGAAGTGTGGATGGTTGCACAAGTTGCAAATGATTGTTGTGCGAGTTGGAAACTTGGGGTTTCCACTTTGACAGAATTTTGGGGTTTCCACTTGGCATGAAACTTGGGGTTTCCAACAGACTTGGTTGCAATAGAGGCACGATTTTTGGCAAAGACTTGGATATTGAAAATTTTGTGGATGTTTCCAAGGAAGAAAATGACTTGAGGTGGGGGAGGATGTAGGGCCTTGATAGCTTATCGCGGGTGCGCACACTTCCACTATAGTTTGAATAAAGCAGGCAAGACACTCAATGTGAATGAGGAGACAAATGCCTTCATATAGGGGAGAGTTGAGGTTCCTTGGATGCACAACGTGCCAATGGACGATTCCACCCAAGGTGCTGTAACACCCTGTTTCCCCCAGTTTGTAAAAATAACTGGACTGGCCAAGAACTATGGCAAACTCATAAATGTGAATATGTGATGTAAATGGACCTTGAGGAAAAGGTCAATGAATGTGAATAACATTATGAATTTTATTGCAGGACTGCTGAGAGGGGA
>ML822101.1:0-34886 GCA_009831015.1 Picea engelmannii | reverse complement strand
TGTTTTCCATGTTTCATTATTGAAGAAATATGTACATGATGCTAATCATATAATTGACTGGTCTGTGATCCAGGTGGAACCGGAGGGAGAATTTCTACCAGAACCCCAATGCATACTGGACAGAAAGGAAACCCCACTCCGGAACAGAACCATTGCACATGTCAAGGTGCAGTGGAAACATTTTGGCCCAGATGAGGCTACATGGGAAATGGAGGATGCCATGAGACAGGCATATCCGATTTTTTTTACTTCTGTACATGCAATTCATGTTAGTAGCTAAGAACATCGAGGACGATGTTCCTTTTTAAGGGGGAGGGAATTGAAACACCCTGTTTCCCCCAGTTTGTAAAAATAACGGGACTGGCCAAGAACTATGGCAAACTCATAAATGTGAATATGTGATGTAAATGGACCTTGAGGAAAAGGTCAATGAATGTGAATAAAATTATGAATTTTATTGTAGGACTACTGAGAGGGGATGTGTAGAAAAAGAGACCACGATGGCAGTGGAAGGCACCTGGAAGGGTGGCATTAAATTCCACCGAGAATTAATACCGTATTTGGACTCCACTGGTCCAGAGAATCAAAAGCGGCTCGCTGGCCTTGTATTAAATGTCTTGCAGGCTGGTAGGTGGATGGCTTAATGAGGGATGGGGAGGTGAACCGCCCATCCGTAGAGCCATCAGGCCTGACTAGCGCGAGGGTAATCGCGCCACACACAACCCCGCAAGAGGATAAGGCGTAAGGTAGAAGCGATTGGGGGGGGGGGCAGACGCGAGGGGAGAACTCTGGCGACATGCAAAGTGAGTGATAGCAGAGAGGAAGGATTGCAACCTTCGCTCCTGGTCACTGGCAGATGGAGATGCAGTCTCACAGTATCGTGGTCTCAGCTCGGGGGTGTCTAGTGGAAAATCCGCTGGGAGTCGCTAAGCCTACGGTTGGGTGGAAACGAGCACCCATATCAACAGTTGCTTAACCCTGGTGTTATTTCTGATAAGTGTTTTGCCTCTGGCACCTTGAAATATATGTATTCTGATAATTATGCTCATAAGGTGTGAAACTGTGAATGTTTCCATTATAAGAATGTCTGTGTGGTATTTTGATTAGTATTAGTAGTTGTATATGCTTATAACAGACAAACCACGCATGGCTTATGTTGATAAATGAATATAATTATGCTTAAGTTGAGCCAAGTCAGACTTCCAGTCCGTTCTCGGGAAGTTGTTTCCCCTTATCTGTCTCCAGGAATGCCCCGGGATAGATCTCTTCACAGAGATTCCCTCCTTGGAAAGGTTTTCCAAGAACCTGGAAAAAGGACTTGAATGTGCAAGTCTTAACAACCCTGTACGAGGATGAATGACTCTCTTAAAATCCCAAAGTAGCAACGTAGGGATAAGTATCGATCGACGGACGATATCTTGTCGAAATATCCATGGTCATTCACGACCGTTAGATTGATGAAAGAAAACAAGGGCATTACATACCTTGCCCCTTTTCCTCTATCTTCGTGAATAGTGAAGAAATCAGGATCGTAGACCCCCAAGGTCCATGAGAACATCTGGACCATTAATTTTTCCACGTCCATGAAGTAGTGGGAGAGTGCGAGACGTGGGACAGATATGAGCCGTTAGATCTTAGCTAGGAAAACCCGACAACCGTTGGATCTGTTAAGAGATGCATGAGGGTTAAGCCCTCGTGAACAAGAGGTTGAAAGTCCCGACGAGAGGCGTGGCCATCAGGATATCGACATTCAGGAAATCGGGAATTCCGTGGACAAGAAGTCCATACACTTCGGAATTACGAAGTCCGGAATCTCGACAAAGTGAAAAACGTCCATTTTAGGGCCAACTGTCATTATATCGGCATATCAGGATTCGACGGATCGTGAATCCTGAGGACGAGTACCTTTCGGCATTGGAAAGTTTGAAAACCCGATAGGAGATAAGGCTGCGGTCATGTGAGATAGTGGTCACGTGGGCCAGGAGTTTAGCCAGGAGGGCTAACACATAAGGGACCATATCGGTGAATTGGCTCATCAGAGATCAGGGATTCAAGAGAACAGGGAACTCTTGACATTGGGGATCACGAAACCCCGAAAGGATTTATACCGTTGGATCAGGAGAGGCTTACGACCGTCGATCTCCCTTTGGAGGGAAACCTTGGAGACCTTGGAAGTTTCGAGGATTTGAATGGGGAAAGGTAGAAGTCGTATATCGCGATTCCCTGAATCGTGAAAAGTTGATAAGCTCTTGGCTGGCTTAGGTGCATGGACACCGTATAGGGTCACGTAGACAAGACCCCAAGAGAGAAACTTGCCCCTCGCTAGCCCCGTTGGGGTTTGGCATTTCACTGTTTCAAGCTTCGGGATTTCTCATTGTTGAGAAATCAACGAAAAATTTTGATTTGCGTAGTGGGTATGTGACAGGTGCCTTGCGATGCAAGTCAAACAATAGACGGTTTGATGAAGACTCAAGGGAAAGACTTGGGCACTCCATCGACAAAGGGAAAATCGACTAAAGCATGAGGGGTGCACTTAGACAAGTCAACTTAACTCACCTAAGGGGTGCGTGCACCCAAGAGGATGAGTCGGTTCGACAGATGGGGTGCTCCAACATGAGGGTCTCACTAAGGATGGGGACGATGGCTGGCGAGTGCATGGGTTTGTTTGGGATACCGGGTCCGTGAAGGGGAATGGCAATTCATTTAGACACGGGCTCACAAAGGGGCACGACACCCCCAAAGGACGCGATGGTGGAATTTGGAGAGACTATAAGAGAAGAAGGGTGCTCAACCAAGGAAGGTAAGTTTGGCAGAACTTATAGACAAGAAGAGCTTTGCGATTCTGAGGCAGACGAAGAGGAGGATCTGCCTCAAGGAGCCAATTAAATCCACTCTAGGAGGACTTGTGTTTCCTTGAGAAGGAGGGTTTGACAAATAGAGTTGGGTGAATTTATCTTGGGCATATTTTGGCTAAGTATAGAAATATAGGTCTGTGGAGGCATGTGTGAGGCAAAACCAAAATCTTTGAAGTCTGTGGAAACGAAGAGGCAGAGTCTACAGAAATGAAGAGACTACAAATATGCGATTAATGACACGTTTGAGGTGCACCATAGGTGGTCACGGAGACGGTTGCAACAAAGAGCCTTGTGGTGACAGATATATTGATGAGTGTCTTGGTAAGGTGAGACAAGTCATTTTTCTCTGCCCTATTGTAAACCAAGCCGATAGTTATCATGTTGGAACTATTCGACAATAACAAAGACTTAGCTGTGTGTTAGGCACGGTTTGTGCCGCCCGCACTATATCTATGTTTCTCTTGTATATATATATATTTTTTATTGTTCTCTTAGCTTCTCAAGTTGGATGTATGCTTAAAAATGACCAAGTGTTAAAGCAATTAACGAATGTCTCTAAGTATACAAGAGTTTCACTAGAGTAGGAGTGTGACTCATCGGTAGCATAGAACAAAGTATGGGTATGCTCTAGGTGCAAAGGCATAGTCCAGACGAAGTAACCTTCGTGTTACCAAGCAACTAAGGATGAAACATTGCGATGTCACATGCCCTCCAGAGGTGCATGATTGCATGGCACGCTATGGGGACGTGACACATGGTATGTTCACACATGTCGAACACTTTAAAAAAATGCTCACACATACAAATCAAAGATCAATATATCGATGTTTATGTGGCTAAAACCCTCAAAGAGGGAAACATACCATGGCCTTAGCCAACATGGCCACTTAAGGTGATATATTAATCTGAAAATGAATAACGTACATGAACATCTCTCACAATCGATCATAGAAAAAAACCATCCATGATCCTTAAATAGAGATCATGGATTGATCGGGTGTTAAGCCACAAATCAAGAATCATTAATATCTAGAAGGTGTTTGAATTGTCAAACCACTTAAGTGTAGGACATTATTGTGATCATCATATTAGTAAAGTACAAAATCACACTAAGGTAACACGCTAAAGGCACACTTTAACCTAATATTACATCAGTAGTTGACCTTAACTAACTCCTATTGTCTGTTGAGTACACAAGACACCCTAAAAATTTTAAAATTTTTGGGTACCACATTTCTTTGATTTTGTAAAGTGATTTCATATATTTTGAGTTTAATAATTTTTATGCATATCATATAGGTTAGCAAGTGTTTTGACTTAAAGAAAAAACTCGAAAAAATTCTAAGTCCGAAAATAAACCAAGTTTATTTTGATAAAAAAGATATTGATGAAGTTTTACAAAATCTAAGAGGGCTAGAAAAACCATTTTGTAGGTTGTCAATGCAAAACATAAAGTATTTTGGAGAATGTTGTTGATTATTTGGGTAGCGAATTCCGGTAGCACAAAGGTTTGGGTAATGGACCCAAGTTTGTTTGATGTATAATTGTATAAGTTTTAATATATTTGAAGGTAAGACTATTCTCGATCGATAGTACATGTCATGCCATTTCTGGTGGTATGTGGAACGTCACATAAATCCTCACAGTTAGAGAGTTATGGCCATGTGAAGTTGGAGAACCCTCATGAGTCATCTAGAAGCCCCAAAAGGTCAAACTAGTCAAAGTGGTTGCAAAGAAAGAATTATTTAAATAATAAAGTGAAGTGATGAGTGTACTATAAGTCAAAGTGGATACAAAAGAAATTATTTAAATAATAAAGTTAATGGATAAATTACTAAGTGGACAAGTGGTTAGAAGTGGGTTAGTCCTAAGATAAGGAAAGTGGTTTAAGAGATTTCAGAAGGTAAATATTAAAGTGAAGTGATGAGTGTACTATAAGTCAAAGTGGATACAAAATAAATTATTTAAATAATAAAGTTAATGGAGAAATTACTAAGTGGAAAAGTGGTTAGAAGTGGGTTAACCCTAAAATAAGGACAGTGGGTTAAGATGGTTAAGAGGTAACCCCTTGAGGAAGCTACATGAAAGTATAAATAAGAGGCAAGACTCTCTCATTTTAATCACACTTGAACATATTGAATATCTACAAGTGACTGAGGTAACAAAAGGATATATAAGCCGAATTTCAGAGGGAAGGTGAAGTAAAGAAGGCCGAAATTCAAGGGAGGATAAATTCTTTTGATGATGCTTTCTAAGGTATGTTATTTACAGGTCATCTCACCATTTTCGAAATAACTTGTTTTCTAGAATGATTTAGACCGTGAAATTGGGAGGATGTTGAGGAAACATATCCAAGTAGCCGTGAAAAAACTTTCATCTTGTGGGTCGTTGTATTTTTGGAGTTACACTCCATGGAAAATAGGATTTGTGGCTAGTCGTGAAACTAGTCTAAAACAAGTGTTTCAGGTAAAAACGTCATAACTTTTTCATAACAGATCCAAATTCAGTAAGACCAAATGTATTGATTAGAGTACAATATTTAGTATCCTGTGTATCATTTTCATATCCATAAAACAAATATTCTGTGTGTGGCACGCTCTACAAGTTCGCTCTCTAGAATAAGCCAAAATTCAATAAGGTATGTCGTTTTTGCTATAACTCATTTTCCGAGAGGTTCCAAGTAGTGAAACCTGGAGGAATTGCATAAAAGACACTGGAGAACATTGTGTACTATTTTCAGATATTTATTCATTACAGATACATAGTCATGATTATTTCAAGTTAGGGTTGTTGACTAATCCAAAATTAGTCATGTGAGACTAAAGTAAAGTTTGATGAAAATGCTAGTCTCTTGTTGTTAAAGTTAAGGAAGGTTTGCAGGTATGTGATCATATACACTAGCTCTATTATAGAGTTACAAATCAGATTTGGATGATGAAATTGATGAGGGATTTTGGTTGAGGTACATGTTGGGTACACAGTTGAGACAAGTAGTTGATGAGGTGGCACATACATGAGGTGTATAGTTGATGATGTTGGTACATATTGATGAGTCATATTTTATGTGTATTTGATGCATGATTGGTACATATTTGGTGCATGATTGATGCACTCGTTGATGGTACAGGTTGGTGCATGGTTGATGCACTTGTTTATGGTACATGTTGATTACAGGTTGATTGAACAAGTTATTGTGACTGGTTATTTGTATAGGTTTGATTCATGGTTGATGCATTCATTTATGGTAAATGTTGAGGTACAGGTTGATGTATGGTACATGTTGGCAATGGTTATTGGTACAGGTTGTTACAGGTTGATTACAGGTTGATTGGTACAGGTTTACAACAATATATCTCATAGTGATAGTGTGACAATGGTTCCATCATTCTACTTATATTTTAGGGCGGTTGGACGGGGAAAGGACAAGTTGTTGTAGCCACCTTCCGATTGTAGCCGAAGAACATAGGGGGTTTTAGCCTCCTTCTGGTTGTATCTAGAGAATTGGGGAGTTTGAGCTTCCCTCAGGTTGTAGCCTGAGAAACTAGGGGGTTGGAGCCTCCTTCCAGTTGCAGCTGGAAAAAAAAGGAAGTTGGTGCTTCCAATGAATGTAATTCTTAAAGACATATAAGAAAAAACATTTTGTGGTTTTCTCCCACTTTGGGTTTCCACGTAAAAACATTGGTGTACTGTGTATGTGTATGCTTGCTCATTTGTTCATTGTTTATTTACTTTGCAACTATTGGATGATAATGCTACAATGATATAACACTTGCATTTTGGTTAAAAAGGATTGAATTACTCTATTACTGATTCACCCCCCCTCTCAGTAATCCAACAAATGTCAAAAGATTACCACATTTTTTTGAAAGCTCCAAAAGGGTATGAAGAATTTTCCCTAGTGCCAAAAATATCGAGTACTTTTTTGAAGTTTGCCGAAAATACAATTTTTTTTCCAAAAGTGCCAAAAAAAAGGAAGTTTTTTTAAAACTCCAGTAGAAAACAAGTTTTTTTGAAAACTTCGATAGGAAAGGAAAATGTTTTTTTGAAAGCATCGATAGACAATTTTCATGAGCACCAATTAAATTTTTTTAAAAAGTTGGTCAATCAGAGAAAATACCCTTTCAATATTTTTATGATATCTTTTGATTCTGAACTCCATTATGGGCGTTCCTTATACCATTGGAAAGGTCCTCTCGAGATCTACAACTTTGTAGTTATGTGTGGTCTTTAGTTTTTCATTATTTGTTTCATATTTTTGAAATAAAGGTATTGTATGGAAAACACTTTCGATGCTTCCATGATAACTTTTGATTTTGATCCTCGTTTTGGGAATTCCTTATACCATTGGAAAGGTGTAACCTGTTGACTCTGAAATTGTCAACTAGTCACCTGACTGCAAATAGTTGCAAGGCATTAATAATTTTTTTTACTAGTTATATATAAACTATAAATAATACTTAAATATAGGTGGGGATCCCTAGTTTAAAAGATAAATCGACATTTAATTCTTCTCCAAGGAATGATATTTTATAGTTTATATTAGTTCTCCTAAAAATATTTGATGCTTGAGTCACTTGCATTAATGAATTTTTGGAGGTGATGGATGTTTAAGTAAAGGTTTTGTCTTATATTACTCTCCATGCAACAAATCGTTACACAAAGATCATTGTTTTGTTTCACTATTTAATGGTTGGTACATGTTGAGACTATCATATGCAAAAATAAAAAGCAAAAATACAAGGAACCACATTCAAAAAGATGTTATTACAACAATCAACATGATTACTATTCAAACATTACAACACTTTTTTGTATTGGTTTCGGGCCTTGCATATATAAGTCAAGTAATATGAAAATTTATGATTAAATGGTTGAACCTATTGTTTGACACAATGCATATGATATATATTGCAAATCCTTCGTATGGTCTATTGGTATTGCTCGAATCTTTTTTTAAGCAGATTGGTCGTTGATTATATGCCATTGTTACATAGTTTTGGGCATGAATGTGGGTTATTTGAAAAAGTTGTGACTTGGCTATTATTTCGAGAGCATTAAAGCGATGGTGATGTAGGATGTGAAGCACGTGAAATATAGAATGTGGCATGAGATGTTGCTCCACTATTGGTTGTGAATGTTAATGGAAATATGATGTGGAAAAGGGAAGTAAATACTGAGGCGATGTGAGCCTCATGTATTGAATGCATGTACGCATTTTTTTTGTTGGGTTTACCACCTTCTACGTTCACTCATTTGTGTTTTGTTTGGTCTGTCAAATTGAGCTCTGCAAGGATTATTTGTTCGAACCCTAACCCTCAAATTTCTAGCACTGGAACTTATTTTGCTTAAAGAATTCAAGCATCTAGTTGAAGGTATGCTTCTTGTAGTTGTTATCATCAAACACATTTAAGATTTGCAATGTTAATTTAGCCTTAGCTCTGTGCAATGGTGATTGAATGTGTTATTTGTTGTTGGTGTGCATTGATAATGTTATTTCCTTTAGAGATTGTGGTTGAAATATTGCTCATGTTGCTCAAACAGAGTAAAGATAACCCGATTCTTATAGTCAGTCCTATGGTCCTTCTTTGACATATCCTAGCGCCATATTGTCCAATAAGTCTGCATTTTTTACAATCTCTGCATGTATTATTTTCCCTCATTTCCATGCTCGACCCATCTCTTCTCTACTGGTAGATTTTGTTTCACCACCTTGGTGGAAACAATAATGACAGGGCAGTGTTATTATTTAGTTTGCAGTTTTGAAATAAATTTTCCCGAGTCCTGTGATATATTTCGTGCCACATTTGGTAAATAACTTTGCTAGTATTCCCCCAGATGGGGTGACAGGTGGAAAACATGCACATTAAGGCATTAAATGCACATGTTGCCGCCCTCTCATCAATATCTTGTAGGATGAGTGGCATTCATGGCTCATATGCGCAGGTGCGATGAATTTTCAGCTCTGGTTTAATGGATTCCTTCACACAACAACGTTGGTAGGTTGGGATGAGTATAGGGCGCAAGAGCCAGGTCCCTTCAAATCCTTCGGTGCCTCATCATTTACAACGGGTAAGTGATGCAGGAGCATCACCAGCATCAAGTAAGCGTGGGACAAACACCAACACATTTTGGCACATGATGAATTGTTTGAAATGTTTTGAAGTTGATACACCAAACATAAATGAAACAATTAAGAAAGGGTGTACTCATAGATTGTAATCAGACCTTGAGCGTCTCGCTTTCGTCTGAAGGACTAAGAGGCATTTATACTAGTAAATGTAAGTAGGTAGCTTTGAATTCTTAGATTAGACAGTTTTAGGAGCCGGAGGGAAAACAAATATAGACACCCTCACTTGTATCATTGTAACATTAGCAACATGATCAAGAGAGCATAGGGAAGAAGAAGCGGAAAGATGTGTAGAAGGAACCATGTACAGAAGTTCTGGATTAATAAAAAGATCTTTAGTTTAGACTCATGGTGTCCAATTGCTTTCTATGTTGTACATGCTGATTGATATATGCTTGTTTACTCTCTGTTATGCATTTGCTTTGATGCGTGAATGTTTGATTTCATATTTAATGTCTGAAATCTGAAGAGAGGGAGAGTAAGGAATGAGTTTCAATTGTTTCTCTGTATGAGCAAGAGTTTTCCTTCAAGGAGTGCAGTGATTGTCCGCAAGGTGTGTGTTGACAGAAGTTAGAGTTCGTCTCTGCAAGCTCAGGAGAGATAACATAGTTCTCATTCTCGCAGAAGTGCAAGTTAAGCACAGGAGTCGTGCAAAGTGTGCGCAGGTCGAGAAGAGTCTCAGAGTTTGTAACCTGAGGGAGTTGTTGAAAAGACTGCTGTCACAGGGAGTGCACAGAGTCGCAGAGGCTCAAATACTAGAGTGTATTTGAAGAAGTTCCGCAAGGAGTGCGTGTAGGAATTATCCCCAAAGGACTCAAGGATTTTTCAACCTAGTTCAGGAGGGATAGGATCTTCGAAGTTGACGAAGAGAAACTCAAAAAGAATTAGTGCCTTAAAGTGTTGAAAGGAGGCGTAGCAAAGTTGTTTTGCAGGAGGACAAGTTCCGAAAGGTGATACCATGTTCATTTCGCAAAAATTGTCAAGGAGGAATTTGACGATCAGAATTCTCTGTGGAGAATTCACGAAGTTCCAAGAATCATCGGATCATGTAGAGGAGCAAGGGAGTTATAGTTTAAAATCTTTGCATCAAGATTCACGAGTGGCGAAACTGCAAAGAGAATTAGGACTGTCCATCTGAGAGTGGACAGGTGGCATACTCACTGACACGGAGGTCAGACCTTCATTGACCAATTCAGGGTTTCGTGGGTTGAAGAGCCGAAAGTTAAGCATCAGGATTCGCGAAGTTGTGAGATCCAAAACTCCAAAAAGGTGGGAAGTTCCATCGTGGGACCAGCGTTGACGACGTATCGGAATTTCAACATTTCGACATATCAGAGGATAAGAGGTCGAGACTTTTGTCCTAAAAGTCCCGAATTCGCGAGAGAATCTTAGCCATCCATCGAAGGAGGATAGGTGGCAGAGATTGAAGGATCTCGCGAACTCAGAGGTTCGCCAGGTGAGAGCCCAAAAACTTGGGTGCTCCAAGTCACGAGTGGCGAAATCACGAGGAGTGAGGATAACCATTAGATCTAGAGAACAGGAGGACCATTGGATCAGGAACTCCATCGCCTATCACGCATTCGGGGGCTTGGAGGTTGGAAGGAGTCGCTTTCGACATTAGAAGTCGCAAAGTGCCGAAATCTGGGCATGAGGGACACGTGGTAGAACTACAAGGTGGGTCTGGGAAATAGACAGGCAGACACACATCACCTAGTGGAAGGGGTCAACACTCCGTTGACTCTCGCATATCGGGAATTTGTGAAGTAAGAGCATGAGGGCTCAACGTTGAAACTCGCGAAGTGGCGAGTAGCGAGAGGTGCTAGTAATTAAGCCTAGCCAATGGTCACGCGCGGAAGGTGCTGAAAAAAGAAGAGTTGTACCCATTTCGTGATCTCGGGTATCGCGGGATTGGAGAGGAAGAGTCGGGAGTCACAACTCGCAAAATCACAAGATTGCGAGCTATGAAAAGGATCTGTGGATTGATAAATTGCAGATTTCAGTAGGAAATCGAAAGGAGCCGCTTCAGCTCAAGGGGATAGAGAATGATCCTGTGAGCGGATCTCGGCTCGAGGGCCGATAGGTCTGCGTTAGTAAGCAATGGTTCTTGTCATTTGGATTTGGAAAAACTCTTAGGTTTTGACACAACTTGTGATTCTCTATCCTTCTTCCTCTCCTATTTCCATGCTCTGCTCCTGTTAGGCATCTTGATTGCATGCTCTGTCATGCCCCGGGAAAGAGGAAATCCCAAGAGAGGGCCTTCTTACTACAATTTTTTCGCTAGAAAAGGAAGGTTGTGCCTCTTTTCCCAATCACCCTCAAATTCTCGGGTCTGTCTTGATAATTCCTCAGTGATACCGCCCCCCTCCTCAGGTCAAGATAGGGTGGTGGAAGAACCTCCCATGGCTATTGTGGAAGAAGAAATACCTGTAGTCCTGGTTCAAATTCCATTAGCTTCATGTTGAGGGGTACGAGATCCATTTAACTCAACAATAGGAACCAAACCCGCCTTAGAGGCCCAATTAGGATCTGCAGCGTTTGATGGGTGGAATGGTTCTCCAGATCTTTCGATCTAGCCAATTTACCGATGGGATTTACTTAGTGATTGACAGGATATCTTTCTGTGAAAGTTCCTCCTTCAGATTAAATGTTTCTCTTTTGTCTTTTCTTTTATTAGACGAGTCTAATAAAGTAAGGTGTGAAGGTATAAACCAACTGATAGAGGGAATGATTAACTACTGAGGAATGTTGAGCCTGGGATAACCCTTGTGCTCTGGTGAGTAGACAATGATATTCACACCTAATACAAGTCTAGTAATAATACATTAACTTGCTAGTATTTCAACACTGACTAAGATACAATTTATGGAAAGAAAATACGCATGTAATAAGATAAGTGCAAAAAAAATAGTTTCCTTAGCTCTACCATCAATCACATATTAACATAATGATTTGCTTTTCATTATTTAGAACAAAAGAACTGTTAAAGTATTGAAAAACATAGCTTATAAATAGATTCAGAAACTCTTACTTGTTACATCATCAACTACTGAATTAAAAGATGGAAGTAGTTCCTCCTCAATCTAATCACTTAACGCCTTTGATGAAAAACAAAATTTTGTCTCTGGTTCTAAACACAACTTCTTAATTAAAGTTGCTCAGAAATAATTCTTTTCAATTCTCAAAAAAGAGGGTCTTTTCCCAAAACCATCGACCCTTCCCAAAAGTTCGATCCTCCTATTTATAAAGAATCACTAACCTAAAATAGTTGCTAAAAGTTTATGTTAAGTAAAAAAAAAGACTGACATGCGTCGCTTGATCTCTTTGTTCTCTTGAGATCATCTAGTGGTTCTAAAAGAGTGGATGAATCTTCTCGTATTCTGACCACTTGACGAAGAGATCCTCACATGTGTTAGCATATGAGAATATATGCTAGTCCATCGGGGCTGAAAGGGTTTCCTTCATCTCTATTGCACATTTTATATATTTGATCACTTTGGCACTTAAACATTGTAGAATTGCACGAGCCTTGATTGGATGTTCCATAAACGTCTGTACCTAACCCGATGTCATGCTTGTCACCTGCGCGATCTCTACTTACCACGTTGAGTCCTGTTCTGCATGTTGTTTTGCTATGTCATGCAAGTCGACAAAGTCTCCAGGTGAGCCAAACTTTGGGAGGCCAATGTCTTTCATCTCCCAATTGATCTTTTCCTAGCTTCTTTCTCACTCGACCCACCTCTTCTGTATCTCTCGCTAAGTTTCCTAGGCCATACTTACCCAGTATTTGACTGCTTTCCTAATCTGGGAGATGTTGCTATCCATCAACACTAGGATTCCATGCTCCTTCTTGTCTCATCCCTTCTATACTATGCTGATATAATCTATTCGTTCTATAGCCCGGTATGCATTTTCATACCATCTCTCCACATATTTACAGGTTTCTAGTGCCATGAGGGTGTCTTCTTGAAAATCGGCTACACATGTAGTGAAGAGATGTCTTTCGCTTGTGAATTCTACATATGCATCTCAGAATTCACTCTTCAGAAAAATTGTTGCTTGTGTTGAGTCTTGGTAATATTTAGCCAGATGGCGCATATGGTCTAGCTCCTTCTTTGCCGCGACCAGTTCCTTTTCATCTCACTTTTCTCTATCTAGTGTGGCATCAATGATAGCCATCCTTGCACCGATTAGCTTAGATGTCTTCGCATTTTCTGTGCTGAGCATATTTTCTTCTGTGGTGATGAGAATCATGCAATCCAGCGTGATCCTCCTTTTCTTGTTTTTTCTCCTCATTATGGCTTTCCTCTTCCTGTCGTAAGCAATCACCTATATATTGGCGACCTCATCCATGGGCTCAGGGATTTGTTGGTCTCCCCAGGTCATAATGTTTCCCAGGCTTCCCGCTGTATATATTTGCTCTAGGACTGACTCTTGTACTTATTTGACAGGAGAAAATTT
Organism: Picea engelmannii; assembly: GCA_009831015.1. Lineage (NCBI taxonomy): Eukaryota > Viridiplantae > Streptophyta > Pinopsida > Pinales > Pinaceae > Picea > Picea engelmannii. The sequence continues at coordinate 21,446 of ML822101.1, read as the reverse complement.
TGTATGTTCCAATGGATCGACCTCCATTTGGTGTTCATAAGTGGTTGGGTATCGACCTTAATTGGAGAGACAATCATAGGCTCAAAACTTACTTGGTGATCGACTATTGAGGTGCCGATCTTTAGCCATTGCATTCCTCTTCTTGTTCACCAGAACTTAGATCATCCCTGGAGCCATCTTTCGGGGTCCTCGATAACTCGAGAAATTTAGTGTCTAAGGTACTCTCGACCTCATGATCGCCCTTCAAAGGGTTTGGAATTGATGCATCGGGAGTTAGAACAAATGCCCCCCCTGGTTCTTTCTCCTCTGTAATTGGTACCAGAGTTATAAGTGAGACCTCTGAGCTCTCTTCATCATCATAGATAATAATTAGATCAAAGAGGGTATTAGGCACACCCGTTTCACCTAGTGTTCTTCGTATCTCATGCTAGGTTGGAATATTCAATGATGATCTGGCCTGTGGTGATGGAACTCTGGGTTTTTCTGGATCAACAGTTTCCTCCAGTGGGGTTGATTCTGAGCCATTTATCTCCTCTCTAATGTTGATTGGGTCGACCAGGGTGATCCTCATAGGTTCTAATAGTTGAGGATCATTTTCTAATTGCTGACTGACTCTTTGATATTCTTCTAATAACAACATCCCCCTCCTCTGTGCCTCTGTGGCTTCTGTTGCTCGATTTTCTTCTCTAACCCTGAGGGCTTCTTGAGCCATCTATTCTATCGTTTTGACTTGCTCATCCATACTCATAGCTTTGAACCTAGTCATATTTGGGTTAAATTTTCTTTGCAGTACCTCCTCCCAGTCCTGAGCACATTCTGTAAAGATCTCATCTTCGAACTTATCATGTGTGTATGGCCAACATGAATAGACTTGTGACGCATGCTGAAGAACTAGGACTTTGGGGTCATGTTTGTGAAATTGGCTTGTTGGGAACCTGTATTCCAGCTGGCTCAAACCCTCTTGTTTAGCTTGCACAATATATGTCACTATGAAAAACCCTACATGAAAACCATAGGGTATGAACGCTCGTTTCTTGTCTTTAACCAAAGTGGCATTATAGCCCCGTAGGATGGTCTTGTAACAGATTTATCCTACGATGAGCTAGTCTGGGACATGAGCAAGGAGTAAATGTGGTGCATCAATGGCCTCGAACACCATGATATAAGTCATGGTTTCATCTTGGTACCAATGGCATACTTTTGAAATCATTTTCTTGGCCACTACAGACAGTCTTGGACATTCTTTCTTGAAAATAATAAAATAGACCCGAGCTATGAATTCATCGCAGATGAGAGCATAAGATTTTTTGTACCTGTTTTCCCACAAGATGCTAAAGTAGACATGTACAGGTAGCTCGACGACATGCCATCTCAGATTCATGCCGACAAAGACATTCCTCTCGTAGATTACGTCTAGCAGATATGAATCCATGTGAAAAACGAGCACTTCTCCATCCTTTGGTGTCTGAGCCTGCAATATGCTTGTGCTCAATTGATTAGAAATGATTTCTCCCCAGTTGAAGATAGTCTTGGAGATGGACACAGTTTATTCTAGGGTAATCCATGCCTCTGATAACTTAGCGCAATATATATCCCCGTATAATCGACAGATTAGAGCAATTAAATAGATGTATGGTTCCCTTAGATTTGTTGTCCCGTACTAGCCATTGCTCCAGTTTGTGAATTTTTTGTCTTCCTTCCACCAGGAGGCCATTAATTGGCTCGTGTCATGGAACTCATAGAACTTCACTACAAAATCTGTGTTTAACCGCTCCTCTGGGTCCCTGATCTTGTAATATTTCTGGACCTCTATTGGAAGAAAAACATCGAGACATCAACCATTCTCATCATTGACTAGGCACTTCATCGCGTCTGTATCATCGATTATCCACCCCAAAGTCTCAATACAGGGCAATACCGGGGTTTGACATGCTACCATATGTAGGCATGACCGCCGGATGTTCAAAAAAACCTGGTCGTCGAGCGCCCTTACATTCGGGTCGCTGCGGGGAATAAATTACATGTAATCTTCTCGATTAATTCTATTGAACAAATCTCCCCATTGTGGGAGCATTGTCTTTGACCCAGTGCTTGTTTCTGTATCGCAAAAATCAAGGGGTTGATAAAATTCCTTCTTAGTTGACATTTTGATGACGGGTTTCACTCTAGTAGCAAATTCCAACTTCTTCGCAGCCCCAGGAGAAGATCCTTCATCGACCTCTGCTTCCTTCAATTTTGGTGCCCTTGGCGAGCCTCTGGTTGTTGGCTTCCTTAGAGGATTTTTTTTGCAAAGACAACAGAGTTAGACACTGTGTTGTAGAGAGAATACTGAAATATAAATAAATTGCAACCGCCAAAATGATAAATTAACACATACCTCTTCTTCACACTAGCTTAACTTGGTTTTGAAATTTTGAGAATCAAATGCAAATCTTGAGACGCTCTTTTCGCTTCTTCGACTGCTCTGGAAATGAGAAACTTATGTGTAGAATGTTGGAGTTCGAAATTGTCTTAGTGATTTAAATGCAAAGAATACTTACCTTGTCGCATTAGTTCTTCAATTCGGGGTGTAAGTGCGGTTCTACAAAATCTATCGCATGTTCCGCATTATACTCAAGATTAAATGCAGTCGTAGGTTCATCGACGATTTAAAATTCCAGTTATTCGATCGACGCACGAGTTATCAACATATGCAGAGAGAAACATTAATTGGCCTATTAAATGGTAGAATTTGATCTTATTTTGTGTTGAAAACGTCCCATCATTCCGCTAATTTAAACGGGTGGATTGGGAGTTGACACTTTTCTTTAGACAATGTTCATTGATATCTCTTGGCAAAAAATCTGATGCTGATCCATCTTGTCGTACAATGCTGATGTGGAAATGCTGACCTGGAAGTGTGACTAGGACACGGGGAAACCTAAGGTGACTTGGGATGAAACTAGGCTATACTAAATGTCTACGCGTCAAAGACACATTGCATTTGAAATTGGCTTCTTTGTTTAAGAGTTTATTTAGAATCAGGGATTTTTGTTAGATAAGATTTTTAACAAACAGGTCCTACCCTACCGATGCTAAAAAAGTATCAAGGATCAACGATCGAAAATATGTTTAAACAAGTGTTCCCGGATTACCCCCCTCGAAACTTGCCGATGCCGAACATGAATTGGTGATCAGTGATCGGTGATGTGTCAACGCGAAAATTTTCCATGATTTAAATCTTTGAGATTTCACCGAGCCCGAACAAATGCATCAATAATTGATTATCAGAGGTTCATCATGGCCCATGTCAATGTTTATCCCTGTCATATTTTGTCAATGCCGATGGGATATCGACCATTTCCTGAATCTTCTTTGCAAACAACCAACATAATCCTCCTTCATTTTTTCCCGATGCCAATGATACATCGGTGATCGAAGATTATTGGCACTACGTGGTCATTTTTTTTGCTTGGATTTCGCCAATGCTGAAAATATGTAGTATACCTAGGGAGGTAATATGGGGTATCTACGGAGGTACCCAATGGGAATGTGGTTATGTATTATTAGTGGAAGTCATTTAATATTTGAGAATGTGGGAATTCAATGTAAGGTGGACTAGGTCCACTATATTAATAAAGGCCCACTATGGTAGTTAAATGTAATAAATGTGAGAAGACTCTCTAGAAGGTTCCTAATAGATAGAGAGAGCTATATAAAGAAGTGTAAGCAATGTAATGAAACATAGTGAAGAATATTGTGATTGTACAAGCAATGATTGCTTGAGGACTTTTATCCTTCCATAAGGTTTAATATATGGTGTTACCCTACCTCAAGGGTTTTGTATACATCTTGTGTTCATATTATGGTGAATGGTTTGAGTTTTTATTGTTGATATTGTGGGTTTATTTTGAGATTTATCTTCAGATTTATTCAGGGACTTAACAAGTGGTATCAAAGCACTTTTCTTGGCCAAAGAAGGGGAGAATTTTTTGGCTCTTTTTGACAAATTTTTTATAGGGAAAAAAAAGGGCGACACACTTCAGATTCATATATGAAACTTTCTATGTAGAATTTGGCCAAACAAATTGGATATTTGAATTCCTCTTGGAAAATACCCAATTTTAAAAAACAAATTGGATATTTGAATTCCTCTCGGAAAATACCCAATTTATAAAAACAAATCGACTGAAATGGTGTCCAGGAAGTGAAGTTATGAGCATTTTAAATTCAATAGTTTTTTCAGGGTTTTTTTTTTTTTTTTTCGGAAAAAGCCGCGATTTTCTTCAGTAAGTTATTTTTAATCCTAGTTTTTGTTCAAGATTTATCCCAAGAAAGATGTTTTTTACTGGGCAAGATGATGGCCCTAATATTTAAGAATTCATAAAATACTTGAAGTCATTTTCGAAAGAGGATTGGAAACATTGGGTATCTTGTTATTTAAAAGATGATGCAGTCATTTGGTGACAATCACATAGGTATAGCCAATTGATGACACTTTTTGATGAGGCACTTGAAAAATTTCTTTCAGATAAATGCTCTCATGCTGCTAAAGGGAGAAACAAGAGTTTGTTTTTAGGTGGCAAATCTATATTACAGGTTCATGGTTGTATTCACAAAGAAAATGTCATTGTTTCTATTAACCCTAGTTGCCAATAAATTTTTATCAATGTTCAGTTGGTTAATAGATTGCAAATTCTTGCCGAGAATATCCAAAGCACATAGGTTGAGGGTAAAAATGTTCAAATTTTTAAAGATTTGAAGGTTATTATGAATAAATATGTGTTGCATTTAGATTTTTATGTTATGGATATGGATGAAGTGGATATTGTTTTGGGATATCCTTGGATAGAATCAATGGGTACCATTAATATTAATGTACAAAAGAAGTTTTTGAAGTTGTGGTACAAGAAAAAGAAAATCACATTGCATGATGTGTCTCCTAGTAAGAAAGATGGGCTCATGGAGGCTAGCAAAGAAGTTATTGCCGAGTCTGAATATGAATCAGATGTAGAGTTTACAGAAGGAGATGAAGAAAAACTACATGAAGGAAATAATCAGGAAGCTAAGGCAGTCATTGAATCAAAGGCACAAAGTGTTGCATATTTGAAGAAAAAAGAACAAATTCCTACAGTTGTTGTATATCTCCATCCACATCATATAGAGACACAACAGTCATCAAGGCAAGGGTGTGTGCATCAACACACTTATGCACCAGTAGGGCACCAGACAGGAATTGATCAAGAGGTGCATGGAGGACTATCGACACTATGAGAGGAGCTCATGCTATAGAAACAATCCCATGGAAACCTCGACATGATGCAGAGCAAGATCAGGGTGGAAAGGCAGCAGATGGACATCATGTTCAACTTCCATTAGGATGGATGGATGGTAGTACTTGGTACCAGTTGGCTACATTGCTTAGCCGATCATATTATATGGTTTCTTCTCATGTTTTGAGGATGAAACATGTGAAGGGGGATGGAATGTAGTATACCTAGGGAGGTAATATGGGGTACATAGGGAGGTACCCAATGGGAATGTGGTTATGTATTATTAGTGGAAGTCATTTAATATATGAGCATGTGGGAATTCAATGTAAGGTGGACTAGGTCCACTATATTAATAAAGGCCCACTATGGTAGTTAAATGTAATAAATGTGAGAAGACTCTCTAGAAGGTTCCTAGGAGATAGAGAGAGCTATATAAAGAAGTGTAAGCAATGTAATGAAACATAGTGAAGAATATTGTGACTGTACAAGCAAGGATTGCTTGATGAGTTTTATCCTTCCATAAGGATTAATATATAGTGTTACCCTACCTCAAGGGTTTCGTATACATATTGTGTTCATATTATGGTGAATGGTTTGAGTTTTTCTTGTTGATATTGTGGGTTTATTTTGAGATTTATCTTCATATTTATTCAGGCACTTAACAAAATAGGTGCGTGGGGCATAATTTTAGCTGTGAATTCTTAGTTAAAATGCCAGGTTCCTTTTAGAGAAAAAAGGTTTCAATTTGATAGGTCTAAATAAATCTTAACGTGATCAATGATGAGACATGGAAACAAAACTTAATGATCCCTACACAACGAACTCAAATAAAAAAGAAGAAAAAAAAACAAGTGGTACCCAAAAAGAGAAAAAAATTCAAAAAAACTTTTAGGGTGTGTTGAGTGCTCAACACTTCCCTCATGTACATGGTTCATGACCCGCATGACTCACCTCCCCTTACGGTGCTGTAGCTTCTTTGGATTTGGACACTTGCATAATTGAAAAAAAAGTCTCGTTGGAGGTGTGCCATGAAGAGAATCTCCCTCATGAAGGCCACCCTCCTCCTTCCACTACTCTAGAACAGGGACCGAGCTCCGCCTGTCGCCTCTCACCAGATCACTTGGCCCTCATTTTCGATATGCACCGGGATATGCAAGGGAAGCTTCAGAGGAACACCCTGCTCAGCAACCGCCTAGACTCGCTGTTTGATTCTCTCTTAGGTGCGCCAGACCAAAGAAGATGTCCGACTTGTGCACAACCGTTCGTCTTCGCTCCCATTGGGCGCAATCATGGTGACAAAGAAAATCCTAGTTCATCCACTGACTAATTCTGATGTGTTTCTTTTTATGTTATTATGCATTGTAATTGTCAAAATCATTGTAGGAATTTATAATTTTTGTTCATGGAGGCATGGATCACTCAGACTATTCAGACCTTAAGATTCTCAACTGCTTGTTCTGTTTTCCATCTGTTTGGAAGAACATGTGGCAACTTTTTTTTCTCTTGTCTAGACATCAAGTCTCGCAACCACCTGTGCTGGTTTCCATCTGTTTGGTGGAATAGGTGGTTGATCTTTAGTCTTTCTCCATATATTTACTATTGCGATGACATTATGAGGTAATATAATTTTTTTATTTACAAAAAAAAACTTTGCTAGTATTCATTATTCTTGCCTTCATGTCGAACCCATTATTTCTCTAGTTATTTCTACCTACTTTAAATATAGTGGGTTATTGAGCTCCATTGTTACTCCGCTTATAAATGACTTCGCTACCATGCTGCAAAATATGTTATATTTTGGGATTTCTTTACGGGGTTATGCCCTCTACCTTGAGTTGACCTACTGGTTTCGAACCTCCTTTGTATCCAAAGTCTTTTATTCCAAAAATTCAAGTCTTTGGTTAGGGTCAATTCAAAGGAAACATATGCAGACTGTTTTGAATCATTTGAAAAGGAAAAGTTTGGATTTCTTGTTTGCATAATCCTAGCCTCTACACTGATTATAGTTGTTGAAATTTATATGGTTTTTTGTTGTTGAAACTCTAAATACCTTCCAATCTTGATGATGAGCAGTTTCAATTCAGTTTCAAATAGAAGAGATATGTGAAATCTTTTGGAAGTGGTTATTGTGTGGTACATTTGACATTATGCCTTTGTGCATAATGATCATCATTTGTTTGAATCATAAATGGATTGTTTGGAAAAGGAATTGGGTATACATGAAAATTTTGTTACACTCAATTTTTTTTTATAGTACTTCAGTTTGGAAATTCATTACAAAAAGATTGTGTTAAGCTACAAGATTGGTGTGTGTTGATTTTGAAAAAAATATGAAAAATTAATCACTTCAAATTTCACTATACAGTCAGTCTAGGTTGTTGATTATTGATTTCTATTGGTGATGGCATGCTGAGTTAATAATACTCACATTTTTCTTTGTGCTTAGTCCGACTAATACATTTTTCTAGGGGAAATAATTTGGGATCAACTCAAATTTTGGAAGAAAATTGTTTGGATTCGAAGTAATGAAATGATTTTTAATTACTAAATGAATCTATCAGTTATACAAATTGTATTTGTACAGGGCCAATTCCCCTCATCTTTTCACTTTTCATAGTCATTCCCTTATTCCCAAATTCATTTATCACTTTCATAAATCATTTCTCCCCCGATGTTATATATAAATTCTTAAAGTTCCTATGTGAGTTAGATATTAAAAGGAAAATAGGCTTTAACGGTTGAAATATGATGAAAATGTAATCAAGATGATGTTGTGATATGGTTGAAAGTTCAGTTTTAATCAGGGACAATTCCTCTCATGTTTTTACTTTTCATAGTTATTCCCATCTCCAATTTCAATTTCAATTTAATTCACAATTCTTCCCCTTGATTCATTCTAAATGGATATAATCAACAGTGATAGGTATTCAGTGAGGCAAGGATTAAAATATTGTTGAAGGATAATTGGTTTTCACAGGTTTTCACAGGTGTTTATATGTTAATTATTTATGAACATGTATCATTATACTTCCCTTTCACTATTACATTTTTCCCTCATTACAAATTCCCTCATCTTCCCAAAATACATTTTCACTCCCATGTTCTTAAATAATGTTGGTTGTATAAAATGAAAGAAAGGATTGAAGGAGAGAGTTGATATTATGAACGATTTTTCTCTATGACCATGGCTGCGTGCATGTTTGTTTGTTGTTGCACAAATCTATACTAAATTATGTTATGTAAATAGTATTTGATGAATACTAGCTATTGTGTACATACTCTAAATCTACTTTACAAACTATAGATGAGTTTCTTCAGCATAAATAGTGATGGCAGAGGAAACAAAGGAAGAGGAAGAAGACCAAATGAGTTTTGCGATTGATCCAGGAGGATCTAAAAGACCAAAAATTCAAAGTCAAATCTTAGAAAAAATGACACCAAGTGGAAGAGATTGTCAAGATCTTTCCAATGACGCAAATGACACCTCACACAGAGTCCAAATGAAGAAGATATGGCTGGTCAAAGTTACGGTCAACCTAGTCAAAGTCAACCTGCTAACATCAACATCCATATAGATGACATCATCAGTTGATCGTACAAAGATGATGTCATGCTGACATGGTAGCACGAGAGGCTGCCATGTGTCATGTTGATTTGGCATTTTCGGTGGCACAATGGGCCAATAATGAGGTGACACATGGAACCACTCACGGACCACCACATAGCCTCTTTACAACATAACAAGTGGCACCTACGTGGTAGAATGACTGAGCAAGGGGCAACAAATGGCAGGGTGCCACGTGGGTCAATCACCGGGTGCCACGTGGCACCCCGTGGATGCCCAATGAGGGTTGAAGATCAAAAGTTTGAAAAAATATATGTTTGGCCATGGGACCAGCCGACGACCCACACCTCAGTGGCCACATCCCAAAATATCCAATCGAAAGTCCGTGCACCAGTCATATCACAAGTGGTAGGGTTATAAAGTTAGTTGCAAGTTCCAATCTGGCGAGAGGTTTCATTAGAATAATATTCCATATATATATATATATATTGTTCTTACAACCGACTCTAAAATGGGGGTCCATAGGGTTTGACCCCCAGACCTCCCATAACAAACACTTTTAATTAACCATTGCCAACCAGTCGGGCCAACGTTCCCATTGAAATGAATGCACGTGGAATTTTAATTTAAACTCAGTCTTTTTCTATGCTCGGGGGTCCACGCCTAATTTCGTATGATGACACATAATTTTATGCAGGTACGAGAGATTTACTGCAGACTATGTGGCACACATTACAAGGAAAAGAGCCCAGGGGGCCCCGGGATGAGCAGTGACAGAGTTTGACATATGAACAATCATTTTGCATGTTTTCTCGCCATGAGTCCACCGGTACAATCATATTTTGCATCCAAACAGTGGATCTTCAGGCCATTTTCAATTTTTAGGTATATCCATGTATTTATGTCAATTTTTTTTGAGATAATAGAAAGGCCTCTCCACTTTTAAGTGGGCATAGAGACTTAGTCCAGTCTTGGGATGAACTCTATTATCAAGCTTTGTGTTAGTGTCTCATTTCTCATAATTTCTCCATATTTGTGCCTTCTTTGTTTATATTGCACATAAGCTTTATTTATGCTCTTTAATGCAATTCATGTAATGGTCATTGAATAAAAGATCCCGGATCATGTTGGTATCAGAGCGGTGTTCTTTGACTTGAATTGTGAGTGTGAATGCTTACTAGGGCCAAGCTCAAACCAGGTGAAGGGAAAATTGAGAATTTCAACCTAGATATTGGACGTGCAACTCGAGGAAGGAAAATGGGAGATGAATAACTTCATACAGAGTATGAGAAGAATTTTCACAAGGATTTCTACCGAATGTCAGATATGGTAGAAAAATTGTTTGCAGATTATGAGAATTGAGTGGCAAAGAAGGAAAAGAAGAAGAAATCTAAAGCAGAGGATGATGCTGTAGAAGACCAAGGAATTGGAGGAGACCCTCCTGAGCCTCCATCTCCATCTTCAAGTTCAATCTCTTCTTCTTCTTCCTCTCATTCTCATTCTTCTAATTTTCATCATAATGCTTCGAAAAATCCATTATTGAAATTATATGTCAAGTTTAATTTGCCCATGTTTAATGGAGAAGCTAATGCAGATAAGTTAAATAATTGGATTAGACAGATCAAAGTTTATTGTCGTATACAACATATCGAAGAGGAAGAGGTGAAGATTTAGTTGGCTTCTCTTTGGCTGGAAGGCACAACCCTTGTATGGTGGGAGAAAAAACTTCAGAAAGGTAACAAACATAATGGTAAACTCCTTCCTTCATGGTATGAATTTACATCTGCATTGAAAAACAATTTTATCCATTGGGTCATGTTCAAAAGGCCATGATGGGATGGGAAAATTTAAGATAGGGTAACGGTCAGAGTGTTCATAGTTTCACAGAGGAGTTTAGGAAACAAGCACTTGCAATGAATATTCCTTTAGATTCTCCAGAGACTTTGATGAGATATATTGGTGCACTTCACAGTTACATTCATCACACATTGTTGTTGTTTAATCCCACAAATTTATATGAGGTGTGTGTGCAAGTAACTCACCTTGAAAGAAGGGGAAAGAATGTACAGGAAGACCATACACAAAAACCTTCCAAGTTCCATGGAAACAAGTTCAGAGGGAAAAGAAAGGACAAGAAGATAGTGACAACAAGGAAAGAGGAAGGAAATCCCTCTTGCATGCATTGCAAGAAATATGGGCATAATGATGAGCATTGTCAGAAGCTACATCCAGATATGAAGCCTAAGAGATTTGGTGGAAAAGGGAATCCAAAAATGGTTGCTACAATGCAACAATACTTTGGTTCCGATTTGGGTGACGAAATGAAGATTACAATCGTTGGAGTACAAGGTAAAAATTCCTTTCATGCTAGTTCAAGTTCCACAAATGCATCTCATGATAATGAAAGAAGAAGTGAATTGTTTCATATAAGAGTTGCATCTAAACACACAAAAATAGATACTCTATTTGATCTAGGTTATTAAGTTAAATTAATGTCAGAAACCATTGTTAAAAAGTTGGGCTTAAAAACACAACCTGATCCTAAACCTTACCCTCTTGGTTGGGTGTGCGACAATGCAAAACTAAATGTCACCGAGCAGTGTAGAGTTATATTTGACATTGCTTTAAAGCTGATAGATGAGGTTGATTTGGATGTTGTCCCACTTGATATCCACGACATAGTTCTGGGAAGCCCCTACCTTTATGATAGAAATGTAGTCTTCTTCATAAATTAGAATAAATACCATATCACAAAATATGGAGTGGAATACATTGTTAGTGCCCACAGTATGAAATTTGATTCAACCATTTTTAGTGCATGACAAATGAAAAGACTCATTAACACTAACAAGAGATATGTGATCATGGTTGTGAGAGCAAAAGATGTTGAGACATCTGATGCTTTCCAAGGATGTGATCCCTCACATAAAGATGAAATGATTGATGTTATATCTAACTATGATTTGATCTTTCAGGAACCAGGTGGATTGCCTCCCAAAAGGGAGATTCAAAATGAGATTCATCTTCAACAAGATGTCCCTCTTCCAAATGTGGGCATGTACATGATGTCAACGGTGGAAATGGAAGAGATCAAGAAACAAGTACAAGAGTTGCTAGACCAAGGAGCCATCAGGCCTAGTTCATCTCCACGTGGTTCTCCAATTGTGTTGGTGTCAAATAAAGATGGGACATGGAAAATGTGTGTTGATTATCGGTATCTCAACAAAATCACAGTGAAAAACCGATACCCCCTTCCTCATATAGATGATTTTCTTGATCAATTAAAGAATGTTGTTTATTTCACTAAGTTGGAACTTGGATTTGCGCAGTGGCTACCATCAGATCAAGGTTGTTGAAAATGATACATGGAAGACTGCCTTGAAAACCAAGAAGGGTCTATTTGAGTGGTTAGTGATGCCATTTGGGATTTGCAATGTCTCAACAACTTTCATGTGTGTAATGAATGATGTATTTTGACCATTCTTAGATGACTTTGTAATTGTATACTTAGATTATATCCTTGTTTTTAGTAGAACTTGGGAAGAACATGTAAGGCATGTAAAGCAAGTGTTGGACACTTTGCAAAGGGAAAAAATGTATGTAAAATTATCCAAATGTGAATTTGGCAAAACATATTTAGTATACTTAAGTCATACTGTAGGAGGAGGACAATTGTGTTATCACCCTGTAATTTCCTAGGCTGAGGAGGAAATCGGTAGGGGTAACCACAAAACCACTTCGAGTCAAGGATCTAGCCCTCCAAGACTCAGAGAGGGATCTCTCTATCAGATTTAGATTTGTTTGAACATGGATCTTAGGCTAGCTATGAGGTGCAAACTTTGTTTTAGATTTGAGATGTTTGGCTGAAGGATTATTTAGAATTCCATTGGGCTATGGGGTCTGTTAAAGATTGAGATCAGGTACAAATTTTATTAGGCTTCTTGACAGGGCAAGGTAATGAGAATGTTGGATATTTCTGAGTTAAAGTGATGGAAAGATAGAAACATGGGAGATAATCAATTAAAATAGAGAATCAATTAAGAATTTCTTTGCTTTAATATCAGAGGAAAAACATTCAGATTATTAAAAGCCAGGAACAGAGTATCAGAGATAAATTATGCACTTAAACTCCTTTTAAACGATTAGATATAGCAAACATAATGATCACAAAGTAGGATAGTAATTAACAGAGAATAAAGCATATCACCAACATCCACACACATGAATCCTGTGAATCGTCCCTTTTATTACTGTTAGATCTCTTCAAAATAGATTACAGATCACCTCTTCCTTGGGCGTGAGGATCAACCCTTTTACATTAAAATTACATGAATAGATAGGAGATATCACCCCTCAAATTTATGAAGTCGGATTCAACTACCTCGGCCAAAAACCTCTTTTGGTTTTTCCAAATTCATCTCCAACTCACCGAAACAGCTCCCTCAAAATCAGGACTAAAACAAGAAAAACGAAAAACTGAAAAAATGAGGCTGAAAGATGATGTCGATTCTCCCAACTGGTAGCACCTGTGAAAAATATGGAAGAGGTTTTTTTTCTTCATCCTGTGATCAACAAAAACCTCTTTCTGATTTTGAAAATCCATCTCCTTTTTCCCGAAATCCTTCTCGAAAGTCGACTGGTTGAAACTGGAAAAATAACGGTTTTGAGTTTTTTGGGTGAGCGGTTTTGCAGGGGGAAGGTGGTTTTCGGACCCCCTGAGGTGGTAAGTGGTATTGGGAGGGGNTCACCAGGGGGCGACGAGTGTCCCTCCCAATTCTACTTGATCAGAGCCCCCTTGAGGTGATGGGATGTGAGGGAGGGGGGGTCCGATTGCATGGAAAACGTAGTGGGTAAAAAACTTAGGATTGTTATTTTTTTTTTTTGTTTTTAATTTCTGTTATATATATATTTTTTATTTTATTGTGTTTTTATTTATGTTTATTATATTTGTTATATATTTTAATATATATATATATTTTTATTATTGTTAAATGTTTTATTTTAACAATTGTTTTTGTTTAATTTTTATGTTTAATTTAAATATTTAATAATTTAATTTCTTAGTTAATGTTTTAATTTAATAAACTAACCTAATTATTAATTCACACAAACTAAATTACTTAATTATTAATAATTAATTAATTATTAACTAGTCTAACATATTTTAATTAAACTAACTATACTAAATTTTATTACTAACATTATTAATCTATTGTTCTTTTTTCCTAAGCTTGTTTATTCATGGATGAGTGGTGGGCAAGATGTAGCCAATGGGAAAATGGATAAGGGAGTGAGTGGCGCAGAGGTGGATGAAGGGTGCAACAGGGTGATGAAAGATCGGGCGAAAATGGATAGAGGGGGAAAATGGAATCAACCGAGCCAGATGTCGTCATCATGGGAGCAACGCCAAATAAACAACTGAAGAGTCAGGTTACCTATGATTATAGGACCCCAACATATTATGTTATCACCCTGTAATTACCCAAGATGAGGAGGAAATGGGCAGGGGTAACCACAACACCACTTCAAGTCAAGGATCTAGCCATCCAAGACTCAGAGAGGGATCTCTCTGTCAGATTTAGATTTGTTTGAGCATGGATCTTAAGCTAGCTATGAGGTGCAGAATTTGTTTTAGATTTGAGATGTTTGGCTGAAGGACTGTTTTAGAATTCCATTGGACTATGGGGTCTGTTAAAGATTGAGATCAGGTACAACTTTTATTAGTATTCTTCACAGGGCAAGGTAATGAGAATGTTGGATCTTTCTGAGTTAAAGTGATGGAAAGATATAAACATGGGAGATAATCAATTAAAATAGAGAAGCAGTTAAGAATTTCTTTGCTTTAATATTAGAGGAAAAACATTCAGATCGTTAAAAGCCAGGAACAGAGTATCAAAGATAAATTATGCACTTAAAATCCTTTTAAACGATTAGATATAGAAAACAGAATGATCACAAAGTAGGATAACAATTAACAAAGAAGAAATCACATCACCAACATCCACACGAAATAATCTTATGAATCGTCCATTTTATTACTGGTAGATCTCTTCAAAATAGATTACAGATCACCGCTTCCTTGGGCGTGAGGATCAACCCTTTTACATTAAAATTACATGAATAAATAGGAGAGATCACCCCTCAAGTTTAGGAAGTTGGATTCAACTACCTCGGCCAAAAATAAAAATAAAATCCCCAAAAATCTTGAACTATCCGCCATGAAAGACAGGCCGAATTGCTGCAAAAAGGGGTCAAATAAGACATATATTTATCTTTAACGGTGAAACCTATGTAAAATATGGAAGAGGTTATTGTATATGAGCATTTTATGGAGAAAAACCTCTTTCAATTTTTCCAAATTCATCTCCAACTCGCCGAAACAACTCCTGCAAAATCAGGACTGAAACAGGAAAAATGAAAAATTGAAAAAATGAGGCTGAAATATGGCTTTGATTGGCACCTATGAAAAATATGGAAGAGGTTTTTGTTCTTCAGCCCGTTATGAACAAAAACCTCTTTAGTATTTTTAAAATACGTCTCCATTTTCCCGAAATCCTTCCCGGAAGTCGACTAGTTGAAACTAGAAAAATAACGGTTTTGAGTTTTTTGGGTGAGCGGTTTTGCAGGAGGGAAGGTGGTTTTCGGACCCCCTGAAGTGGTAAGTGGTATTGGGAGGGGGAGTTCGATTTCACCCGGGGGTGACAAGTGTCCCTCCCAATACCACTTGATCGGACCCCCCTTGAGGTGATGGGACGTGAGGGAGGGGGGGGGGGTCCGATTGCATGGAAAACGTAGTGGGTAAAAAACTTAGGATTGTTATTTTTTTTTTAGTTTTTAATTTTTGTTATATATATATATATATATATATATATTTAATTTTATTGTGTTTTTATTTATGTTTGTTATATTTGTTATATATATATATTATTGTTAAATGTTTTATTTTAAGATTTGTTTTGTTTAATTTTTATGTTTTAATTTAATAAACTAACCTAATTATTAATTCACACAAACGAACATAATTATTAATTAATAATTAATTAATTATTAACTAGTCTAACATATTTTAATTAAACTAACTATACTAAATTTTATTACTAACATTATTAATCTATTGTTCTTTTTTCCTAAGCTTGTTTATTCATGGATGAGTGGTGGGTGAGATGTAACCAATGGGACAAATGGATAAGGGAGTGAGTGGCACAGAGGTGGATGAAGGATGCAACAGGGTGATGAAGGATCGAGCGAAAATGGATAGAGGGGGAAAATGGAATCAACCGAGCCAGATGTCGTCATCACGAGAGCAACACCAAATAAGCAACTGAAGAGTCATGTTACCTATGATTATAGGACCCCAACAAATTGAAAATTGATCCTTCCAAATATGATGTAATTGTAAATTGGACTAAGCCTATCACTGGAACAAAAGTGAGAAGCATATTGGGTGTAGTTCAGTATTGGAGAAGATTTATAACCAACCTATCATTCATTGCATCCCCTTTGCATGCCTTGACCAGTGTGAAGAAATCCTTTAATTGGGGAGGAAGGCAATGCAAATCTTTCGACACCTTGAAAGAGAAGATAAGCACAAAAACACTATTATCCTTGTCAGAACTGCAACCATTCGAGATTGAGACTAATGCTAATGGATATGCCATGGGTGTAGTATTGATGCAACATCGTAAGCCTATTTGTTATAACTTCGAAACCTTTTCTCAAGGTGTTGTTTATTATCCCACATATGACAAAGAGTTGTACGCATTGGTTCAAAGTTTCAAGAAATGGAAGAACTACTTGATATGTAAGGAGACTGTCATACATATAGACCACCAACCCTTATAGTACCTCCAGTCATAAACCAAGCTACAACAAGATTTTCATTTCATATGGATGGGTTTCCTTCAACAATTCCACTTGGTAATCAAATATAAAAAGGGTACAAGTAACAAAGTAGTAGATATGCTTTGTAGGCCTCCTATTTCCACATCTATTGTTTTAAAAAATGCTTCTTT
Organism: Picea engelmannii; assembly: GCA_009831015.1. Classification (NCBI taxonomy): domain Eukaryota; kingdom Viridiplantae; phylum Streptophyta; class Pinopsida; order Pinales; family Pinaceae; genus Picea; species Picea engelmannii. The sequence goes on along the minus strand of ML822101.1, from coordinate 4,617 downwards.
ATCTCATGATAACTATGTTGAGAAATATGTTATTGATGGAGATTTTAAAGATGTTTATGAGAATCTAACCCATGGTGCACATGTGGAGAACTATCATTTGCAGGGCAAGTTACTCTACCATTTTGGCAAGCTATGTATTCCTACAAGTGAAAGAATCCATGTAATTCAAGAAGCTCATACTACTCTTGTGTCTGGGCATTTTGGGGTAGGACAAACTATGGCTCATTTGCAGAGGTTTTGTTACGAGCCTCAGATGAAATAAATTGTAACCAAGTATGTAAAGGGGCATGTGATGTGTTGTAATCCCACTAATAGAAAATTGGGGCTGTACACACCACTCCCTGTTCCTTCTCATCCTTGGGAGAGTATCTCCATGGATTTTGTAGGGACTATGTCAAAGAGGGGTCATGAATACTTGCATGTAGTAGTGGATAGGTTTAGAAATATGTGTGTCTTGATGCCATGTAAAAAACAGATCATTGCTGAGCAAACTGCTCATCTTTTATTTCAGCATGTATGGGTCCACTTTGGACTGCCCACATCCATTTTCTCAGACCGAGACACTCAATTCCTTGAAAATTTCTAGACAAGATTGTGGAGAATGATGGAAATGAAGCTGAAGAGGAGTAGTGCTTTCTATCCACAGACTGATAGACAGACATAGGTAGTTAACAAAACAATGGTTCATTTGCTCTGAGGTTACTTCAACAAACATCCCAAGTTGTGGGATGATAGAATACAGCATGTGCAACATGCATATAATCAACCCTTACAGTCTTCCTCATAGAGTTTACCATTTTACACATTGATCAGAAAGTTCTTTCGGATTTATCGCATAGGTTTTTTGATTTTCGACGTTTCGGACCAAACTAGTGTGGTCCATCATCAGGAAAACGTTTTTGTGAGAAATGAAGGAAAAAAAATATAACATGTATATAAATACTTGAAAAGTTGTTATAAGGAGACGACTTATTAAAAATGAAAAATGAAACCACGAATTATAAAACTTAAGAAATTATATTTATTTATTTATTAATTTTTATTTAATAAGATCCGACTGCAATTTTTTTTATACATTAATATCTAGAATTATTCATATTGGCTAGGGTAGGGATCCAATTTTGACTAATTTTCCATCCATCATCTCTGTTTAGATTGTTAGGTTGTTTTTCAATTTCGATTGCTTCTCTAAATTTTCTATTGTGATAGTGATCTATCTTGGCAAGAATTTTGGCCTCTTTAATACAAATGTGATGTTTAGTTTTGTCTGAATGTTCTGCGAGAGTTGAAGGACGAGTGCAATTGTGTTTGATGTCAGTGACATGTTCTTGAATCCTAATTCTAAAGGAACGACCTGTTTCTCCTATGTATTGTTTACCACATGAGCACGTGATCATATAGACACCTTTTTGTTCGATGGGATCAACATAGTCTTTGACTGACCTAAGGGAATTCCTAATAGTGTTTAAGGGTTTGAAAGTTGCCCCAATGTTTTTCTTCTTTAAAATCCTAGCAAGCTTGTCTATTGTCCGTTGTATGTAGGGTAAGTAAACCTTGGACACATCATTATTTGATTGTTCTTTATTCCTAGGTGTTTTAGTGGCATTTTGAAAGGCTTTCATCACCTGATGTTTTTTATAGCCATTATCTTTAAAAACATTGAGGAGGTGATTTTTCTCTTCCTCTAGGTGTTCATCATCAGAAATTCTGAAGGCTCTAGTGGCTAAGGTGTTGAGAACACCTAGTTTTTGGGAAGGGTGATGATGGGAATCGACATGAAGGTATTGTTCAGTGTGATTTTTCTTCCTATAAACTTGATGGGATAAGGATCCATCAGGTCTTTTTGTGACTCTGACATCTAGAAAAGGAAGACTACCATTATTTTCAACCTCCATAGTGAATTTGATGTGATCGGATTGTTTATTAAGGTGAGTCACAAATTCATATAATTTGTCACAACCATGGGGCTAGATGACAAAGGTATCATCAACAAACCTATTCCAATATTTAGGTTTGAAGGGTGAGGAGATTAGGGCATTGTTTTCCAAATCTTCCATGAATAAATTGGCTATGATGGGAGAGAGGGGGGATCCCATAGCAACCCCATAGGTTTGTTCATAAACGTCGCCTTGGAAACTAAAGAAAGTGGATTTCAAACAAAGCTCAACTAAGTTAGCAGTACCTAGGTCAATGATGTTTTTGATAACTTTCATTGCTCTGTCAATGGGAATTTTAGTGAAGAGAGAAACAACATCAAAGATGATGAGGATGTCATCCTTGTCCAATTTAATGTTTTTGATCTTGTTTACAAAGAAAGAGGAGTCTTTAACAAAGGAGCTAGTGTTTCCGACTAAGGGTTTGAGTTTATGAGCTAGGTATTTTGCAAGTTGATAAGTAGGGATGCCTATTGTGTTGACGATGGGTCGAAGAGGGGCCCCTTCCTTATGAATTTTAGGAAGTCCATATATCCTAGGGGTGGAAGGGAAACTAACAAGCAATTTCTTTTTATCATCATCTTTTATGTTGCTTAATTTAATGGCATTGGAAACTTCCTTTGCAATCTTATTTAAGGGGTTTTTATTAAGTTTCTTATAACTTCCACTGTTATTGAGGTGATCCAACATTTTTTCAATGTAGTTTTCCTTGTTCATAACGACAACAACCCCACCTTTGTCTGCTTTTAGAACTACTAAATTCTTGTTATTGTTTAGGGATTTTAGAGCCAAAAATTCTTCTTTGGTGATATTGCTCTTTGGTGGTTTTACTCTACGGAGAATTACTGATTAGTCTTGTCTGATTTCTTCTTTAACATTATCTGAGAGGTTTTTAATACTATTTTTGATGCTGCATAAGATATCTTCAATAGGAATTTTGTGGGGGGCAATGGCAAAGTTAAGACCTTTTTCTAGTAATTTAGTAGTGTAATCATCGATGGGATGGGTTGATAGGTTGATAACTAAATTTTTGGTTACAATGGTTTTGACCTGGTTAGTCTTACGTTCAAAGTTTTTAACTTGTTTACTATTGTTGTTGGAGATACTAAGGACGAGATTTGGGTTCACGATATTATTGCAAATCGTGTCGGTGTTGGGTAGACTAATTGCTACAAAATTTTTGTTGTCATTACTATTTGGTTCATTATTACATTGGAATTTAGCGTTGTGGTTGTTATTCATTATATGGGCATTGTTGATATTATTATTCCTAATATTTGTGATATCAAGGTTCATTTTTTGTATAATGGAGATGAGGCGGTTAATGCTAACAGTGGAGCTAGGTTCAATATTACTTAGAACTTCTAATCAAAACAATGGTCGCAAAAGCCTTAGAACAAAAAATTTACACATTGCTGGGCGCATGCCTATTTTGAGAAGGAAGGTTATTTTGGGTGCAGGCACAATTTTGGAGAAGAAGGTCTATTTTGGGAAAGACCTAATTTTGGAAAGAAGACCTAATTTTGCAGCGTGCACAATCGATGGAAAGAAAGCAACATGCAGAAAAATAAGGAAAAGTAGCATACAAAGAAGGAAAGCAACGTGGCGTGCAGGCAAACAAGCCTAACTATGTTAGGGTTAGGGTTTTTGATAAATATTGTAACATCTATAAGCCTAAAAACTAGTATAAATAAGAACCTATGAGGTCTAGGTTGGAGTTGGGTGAGTTCAATCAGTTGTTGTTTGATTATTGTAGTTTGGTTCAATTGTTGTTCAACAATTGTAAGTTCATAATTGTTGATATTTGTAAAAGATGTTGAGCTATAGAAGAGTGGAGGAAGCCAGATTTTGAGGGTTAGGTCACAGGCTGAGGAGCATGGTGTGATTTAGTCCGCCTCACAGAGGTTCTTGAACCTCTTCATGATTGTAAGAAGGAAGATGCAATGCGTGCACTGCCATATTTTGCAACAAACCTAATAAAAGGGCAAAGAAGCCAAATATTTATGGACCTAGACTAGGAGGAGGTGAACCACGGTAAAACATGTGTTATCTGTAATGTTTCTTGCATGGTTATTTTTCTTTCAATGATTAGTTATGAATGAATGGTTAAGCTAGATATATTATAATGCATGCATGTACCTAAAAGGTGAATGAGTCCTATGAATATTTGAATGAATAACATGATGAATGCATGAAGAAGGCATAATACACTCCCATATCCCCACTCATTCCTAGATTGCAAGCACTTGAGAATTGCAGTCACCCACAAAGCTATCTCGGGTGAGACTACGCAATGCACTCTGTGTGTTGTGTTGCCTTCTGGTTTACCAAGAGGGCCGATAGTTTTAGAGGGTTTTTTTGGAAACCTATTCAGATATGAACTTGGGTCAGCCCAAGAAGTAGAAGAGAAATATTAAGCCAACATACATGTTTTGGCTATCTACCTAAGAATCCATTGGACTTGACATTTGGGAAATATGTCGACTCAAGTGAACAAAGAGATGAATACAGAGCCTGCAAGTTCATCCAGAGGATTCAATAGGTACAATAGATAGTTCAATAAAAATTGGAAAAGAGTCAGGAATAGTACAAAGCTCTCCATGACAAGCACAAATTTGATCACCAGTTTCAAGTAGGAGATCAAGTGTGGCTCCACATCAACACATATAGGTTGAGGGGTGAA
>ML822100.1:60993-92926 GCA_009831015.1 Picea engelmannii | reverse complement strand
AAGACAAGACTATGCATGCATGCTACTGATCTATTCTAAGGTTAGAGATAAAAACACAAATCCAATAACATAGATAAGACTCATGTATTCGGGATGGGAAAAGTATCTTTTTATTAACTTCAAAATGAATCAACTTACAATGATTTTTGAGGCCGGTCACCGTTCCACGATCCTGATCCTGGGCTCTTCCTCTTCTTTTTTGTCCTCCAACTGCTGCTTCTTGAGTTTCTCCTAAAGCTTGAGGCAAGGCTAAAGGGTTGGGACAAAACTGGCTTGGCAATTTGGCAGAGTTCCTTTGCTATGATTTCCCCCCTGTGAATAGTACCCCTACCCCTCCTTTTATAGGCTAGGAAGAGCTAGGGTTTTAGTCGAACTCTCAGCCATGCATGGCGGAGAGTTTTAGTTAACTGACAAAAAGCCTTGTGTCTCGGCGGAAACTTCCCTGATTTTTTGCATTGTTAGGTACTCGCAGGCTGTTTTGGGCTAGCCCGCGGATACTCGCGTGCAGTACGAAGACAGCAAGCGGATGCCCGCGCCCAGTGAGCAGTTAGGGCGCGGGTTGCTTGTTTTAAGTGGTTTTTTGAGGAAATACTCAGCAGGGCTTTGGCTAGGAAGAGGCATGAGTTGGCCTGATGCCAGGTAAACCTGTATGGTGCATTTTAGGGTTATAACATTACCATAGACTTGAATTTGCCTATATAAATAATGTAACTAAATTCGAAGCCCTATTGTTAGGCATTGAAAATGCTTATAATTTAGGCTGTGGTCATCTTACTTTTTTTGGAGACTCAAAACTTCTTTTCAATTTGGTAAGGAAAATTTATACTCCTACTAACAAGTTATTGAAAAGATACACCCAAGTTGTTTAGGCATTGATCCAAAATCTATTGTCTTTTAACATCACTCATATTAAAAGGGAGATAAATTTTGTTGTTGATAGGTTAATTGTTTTTGCAGAATCTCCTACAAGAAAATTACTTCCTCAAAGACCTTATTGCACATTCTTATCCTTATACAAAGCTCATCTTCCTAACAATGTGGAATCTTGGAAGGTCTTTCCCTATGATGAAAGCATATGTGTTTTCTTGCAAAATGATATCTATAAGCCTAAGCAAATAATTTCTCTTAAAGATAATAAATTTCCCAAATGCTTGACTTCTCTCAAGAACTCATTTTCAACAAGTGATGTTGGCATCCATGATGATAAGAAATAAGAGGAGTCAAAGCCAAAAATAATGGATTTGATTCCCTTGAACATTGGAACTCCTAAACAACCAAAAGTCTTAAAAGTTGGAGCACAATGTTCTGAAGAAGAAAAAGATAAATTCATGGATTTATTCCATGAATTTAAGGATGTTTTTTCCTGGTCCTATGAAGATCTTCGTGGTTTTGATCCTAGTGTTATCCAACATGTTATTCCAATTAAGGAAGAAGAAAAACCAGTTAGGAAGAAATAAAGACCTATTAATCCCACACTTGAAGCTACCAATAGAAAGGAAGTGGAAAAATTGCTCAATGGTCATATTATTTTCCCAGTTAAATACTCATAATGGGTATCTAATCTTGTTCCTGTAAGAAAAAAAATTGGAGAAATTAGATTGTGTGTGGATTTTCGCGCACTAAACAGAGCTAGTGTTAAAGATAATTTTACCCTTAATAATATGGAATTAATCTTACAACAAGATGTTGGATCTCAAATGATATCCTTACTCAATGGTTTTTCTGGTTATAATAAAATAAGAGTTAAGAGGACTGATAAATACAAAATCACATTCATTACTCGCTGGGGAACTTTTTCTTATGAATGTATTCCTTTTGGTTTATCTAATGCAGGTGCCACTTTCCAAAGAGCTATGCAAATAGATTTTGATGATCTCATTGGTAATATTATTCAATTATATCTCGATGATTTAATTGTTTATTCAAAAAACCAATCAAATCACTTTGATCATCTTAGGCAAGTCTTTTTACGATGTACAAAATTTGGTATGTCTTTAAATCTTAAAATGTTTTTTTTTGGCTTTACTCAAGGTAAACTCCTTGGTCACATTGTCTCAAATTCTAGAATCAACATAGATCTTGAAAGATTTACTGAAATCCTAAACCTTCTAGCACCTACATCTAAAGAAGAAATCCAATCTTTCATGGGAAGAATAGGTTTTGTTAGAATATTTGTTCGTAATTTCGCTGTGATGGTTAAACTTATTCATAACATGATGAAACATGATAAATATTTCTCTTGGACAAAAGATGTCGAAAAGGATTTTGTAGGAGTTAAAAAGGAAATCAATGTAGCTCCGATCTTGGTGAAACCAGACTTCAATAAATAATTTATCATTTATACAAACTCAACAAAAGAAGCAATTTATGTTATCCTTCTTCAAAAAGATGACCAAAATAATGAACATCATGTAGCCTACATGAGTTAGAGCTTATCTGACAATGAAATCAAGTATTCTTATATTGAAAAACATGATTACACTCTCGTTATGGCTATATAGAAATTTTTCCATTTCATTCTCGACAAGAACACAGATAAAAGTCCCTTTAATTGTTGTCAAATTTCTACTTTCATAGGCTCATCTTTTAGGAAAACTTGCGTACTGGCTTGAAAATATTCAAGAAAATGATGTAATGATCACTACTTCTAATACTATTAAGGGACGTGACTTAAAACTTCACTTGGATCAACATTCTCAACCAAGTGATTCTTCTGAAGAAAATGAAAATGCTTTGTCAACACTTTTCTTTGTTGAAAATAAAAATGTAACGACCCCCGTCGTTACGAAAAAAACAACGCATAACAAGTGAAAGAATTGTTTTTAAAGTAGGGAAGTAACATCGACAACAATCAATCAACGTGATTCGATGATGAACACACTGCATGCAAATCAGAAAACAAACAACATAACAACCCAACGTACTAGACCATCATGTAGCTAGATGTAACACACGGAAATCCAATCAATTCAACCCAACAACTTCTACGACCAGTGACCAGAACCCTCACGGAGAATGAGAGACCACTATTAAACATTACGAGACAAGTACAACGTCAATTGAAAAAACAACAACATCTGTATCGGAAGGCGCATGACCATAAGACAGGTTTCATACGTGCTATCGATCGATGTGCGTAATGATCCCAACTTAAGGATTCAGGTCGCCATAATGCGACGAGCGCACAAGAATCCCAAGCGCAATCAACATCTAACCTTAACAACACAGCCAATGCGTCAAGGTACCAACTTAAATTGTCGGTGGTCCTGTTATACCAAAACACATGGTTATTGATAGCAACGTATTATGTAATTGAATAACATCTAAGATAATGTGGTTTCATTAATATCTTAAAAAATGTTGCAAAACTTCATGAACTATATATTGAATCACTACCTTATGAATCACTTAGAAACAATTTTCTAGGCAAATAAAACAACAATAACTGAGATAGACCTTGTAGAATTCTTAACATTCTTATAAGACATTTAATTTCCTTGAAGGGATTCTATTGGAAAAGTTCTTCTTAGAACAATTTTGTAGGCATTTAAAAACAATAATGACTTATATAACCCTTGCAAATTTATTAAAGGGACATCGAAGGTTGTTGATTGATGCTTCAATTCATAAAATATTTTATACATTAACCTCCATAACAGGCCTCGGCCTTATTCCAGCTGCCATAACCCAAAATAATCTGAAATTGCAGGTGTAATAAATACGGGTGGTAAGTAAATCTGGGTAGTTTATTAATTAATCTCAGAAGGAAGTAAAAAGGTCTGCGTATGATAATTAATTCATTGTGCAGGCATGAATAAACAATTCAGTGTGCTAATTGCTGCAAAAAGGGAATAAACACTCGGAAAACACCTAATTAATCATTCAAATTATTGTGAATTGTTGTCATCCAAAATATAACTATCTGGAATGCGAGAGTAATTCTCTGCCCAAGGGTAAAAGAATAAACTAAATAAATTTAAGGAACACAAAAGATTTCCTTAACACATCATAAGAAATTTAATAAGAAGAGTTTCATGGCAGTCCCACCAGGGTCTGGCAAAGAGGAAGTTTCATGCTACACTGAGATCTGAAGCATCCAAATCGTGGCCAATCTAGGATTCAAGAGAGTTCGACCATAAACAACCCAAGTATTGAAAGAACAATGCTAACGCATCAAGGCCCAACCATCCACGCGATTACTAGAGAAAATATGAGAGAATGAACATGTTACAAAGGATGCAAGGGCGTTACAAGCAGTCTCATGCCCAGGAAGGTCGTGAAGGGTGCATTCGCAACAAATTGAAGCAAACATAGAGAATTTAGTTGACAAAAAGTTTAAACAAAATTCCTTCTCTTGGAATATAACGATTGCATCCTTTCCATACTTTAAAATAACACCTTTCTGTGTCCATCTTTAAACTCATTCATTCATACTTCCTATTATTAAACCTAAAATTTCACTATTTAAAAAGTGAAATATTTCAACCATATTCAATCTACCTCCCCATCAATCACTGGATATCATCTTGTATATACACTAATTAATCAATCTGTGTGTTAAAAGAGCTCCTTTACTCATAAACAAAAATCTTATACAATAATTTGATTTAGGTCATTGCTAAATTCAATTATTATTATATATAACTGAATTAAAAAATTTACAATTCAATTATTCAAATATATCACTGAATTGAAACCGACACAACCACAAAATTATGGTGGCCAACAAGCGTATATCACCGTTTAACAAATATAAATTATGGGAATTCGTGGAGTTAATTTCTTGAAAGTCGTAGAGGTTATTCATAATAGAAAACATAGAGACAAGTTGTTTAAACAAAGAGATGAAATGAAATCGATATAAATGGAACGCTGAGATAAGTTGAATGTAGGTATAAATTGGATGCAGAGATAAGTTTGTTAAGTGCAGAGATAAAACATAGATATAATAAAAAAAAAACATCGAGATAAAAAAAAACACAGAGATAATAAAAATCGTAATGGTAAAAACCGCAGAGAGAACCTCCCATTGCAGAGCCCTTAAATAAAAACGCCAGGTATTATCTGTCTCACAAAAACCAGAAAGTAATAATGGGTAAAAATCGTGGTACACTGCAGGGAAAATCGCTAGGTATTAGAGGTGAAATCGCTGAATAAAATACAGCGAAAAATCGGAAGTCGAGGAGTGGAATCACTGAGAAAAATAGAGTAAAAAAAAATACGTCGAGGATTAACTCGCTTTGCTGGGCAAATTTTGGGGAAAATATGCAGCGATCACTTCTCTTAGCTGGGAGAAAATGCTAGCAAATGCAGATAGAACTAGATCAGAACTCATAAACTTCAAGATGAAGGTAGCTGGATGAAGGCACAAGGAAAGATGTAGAGAACCCAAACGCAGATAATCAATACAGCACTGAAAATCAAACTCAGAGAATCAAACACAGAAAAATATCACTATAATCGCAGAGAAATGAAGAAGTAATTTCACTATACAAAAAGGGATTTGTTGGGTAGAGAAATCATCCTTCACTTTATTATCGATGCACAGTAAAGCAGGGCATTTGAATCCAAATATTTAACACTGTGGTGAAAGACAGTCAATTTGGCTCCTGGACGACTACTCAGGAACGGACTAATAACTTAAAGGATAAAGGAACAAAAGATAAAAACACAATTCCTTGTATTAAAAACAATAAAAACATAGAGTAAAATAAAATAATGGCTCGAAACCAAAACATAGTCTTTTTCCTTTAACAACAGCTATGCCAGCGAACTTTCGAAAATATAGAAATGCATGAACAAGAAATTGAGCTATTATTTAATACAAATTATACACATGCGTAATGTATCCAAATGCAAATGCTCCGAAGTCATTATCCCGCGCGTGATCCGTCCAACTCTCGCTTGTTGATCGATGTGACCTCACTGGTACCTCCCAACCAACGCTAGGGATAATATTATTCCCCTTGACCCCCCCTGACCCGCAAAGGGGACATGCACACAATACCAGAGAATTCTAGCACCTAGCTTGCCTCACAATATCAAGCTACCACTCCTCACCTGAGCTGGGTATCCCAACTCCCACATGAGAAAGTTCAGTCAAGATGAAATTTCAACAACGTAACGTTACGCAAGCCCAATCATCCTCCACACTCCTCCTCCACCATCCTTTTTATAGAGTTTTCTTAGTCATTAGTTTCCCAAAACCCTCATTAGATTTTTTTTTTTTTTAATTAACTTCGAAAAACATCCCCTATACACATGTCACCCAATCCCCTAGTTGCACCAGAAAATCAATTTTATTAATTAATTAAATATTTCTATTTCCCTCGCCCACCTAAAATCATTCCTAAAAACGCTCGTTGGTGTCCCAAAATTCCCTTACAATTCTTAAATGAATTACGCCTTAATTCCTAGTTGAGTTCATAGATAGAAAGTTCCAAAGGCTAGATTCCTTACTAAGTTAGACATTCAACTTTTTCTTTAAGTTTCCCCGTTTCTTTATGTTACCCTTTTTCTTTTAAGTTTCCCCGTTTCTTTATGTTAACCTTTTTCTTTTAAGTTTCCCCCTTTTTCTTTTTTAACTAAAATCCAATTTAGCAAGTGTAGATAAAAACAACCAATTACCCTTTTAATAAATTTAATCCTCCATTATAATTTTTACTTTAATAATTAAGTTTGAATTTCTTACCCCCCTTCTTGTTACATGTTTATTTATTTATTTATTCTTTAACCACATGTTCTACTTAGACCTAGGTTTTAATTTCCCTAGGCTGGGCGACAATTTTTAAGGGAACTTTTAGTTATTAAACTTTACTCATACCATCCTCTATTTTAGGGCCGACCAAGTTCTAAGGAGGCATAGTTTTCTAGGCACTAGGTTTATTCACTTACCAGTTAAAATCATGACATGCCCTTCAGGACGCACTATGTGCTCCAAGGGTGCCGCTCACCTCTTTCCACTTCATTTGCGCGACATGCCCTTCAAGACACACTACATTCTCCAAGGGTGCCACTCACCTCTTGAATGAATTTGGTAGACGTCAAACCCCTGGATTCAATACTCCGCCATGTGATCTTGTGGGAGACTAAGGGCCTCTAAGGAATAAGGCCCCTACCTGATTGTTCACCCCTTAGAATCATCATGAGCAACTATCACAGTCTACCCTCACGACATTGTGGGACTTATCGAACTAGGTAATCATTAACCTACAGTTCGAGCCACGGTGGGAGTGCTAGTAGGCTGCCACACCTCTCCCTCAATGTCTCTGGTTGTTGTGCGTGACCCCTCTACTCCAAATGTGAGTCAGGTCAGTAAGCTATCATCAACGAATCATGTCAAAAATAATAATCAATCATCAAAGCATCACGAATCATATGTACATATGTCACATCAACAACATTCAAACCCTAACAGTCCACTCCTTGACTCGATCCAGAGTCCAAGGGGTTCCATCGATGCCTCTGCATCCTCAATGTCCAGAGTCCTGCACACTCAGGAGAACCCATTCAATAGAACATGTCTATGTAAATACAACAAAATAACATATCATCAAATCCACAATGTCTCATAATCATACCCAGATCACTTGCACGCAAGTGTCCTCAAAGAATAAGTTCGCTGAATGCACGCAAGAGCGGGATGTTACATACACCCCCTCTTGTTTTAAACTTTGTCCCAAAGTTTCACAGTATGTAAGTGCCGAAATAAAGTGTATCATAATATCATAGGTCTAGCTATCAACAAAAATGGTAATTATTGATGCATATCATATGCGTCCTCCCAGGTCGCCGAGTGTGGACTATGGTTGTCCTACTAGACCTTGAACCGATCTATTGTTCGATGTCATAGCTGTCGAATACGATGGTCCAGGATACGGATTGGCTCTGCCATGAGTGCACCCTCGTTAGATACCTGGAAGGTACTCATGTCAATAACATGTGTAGGATCACTAACATAATGTCTCAAAACAGTTATGTGAAAAACATTTTGCATATGCCTCAAAGAATCATCCAAGGCTAGTCGATAGGCCATGGGCCCTCTCTTTTCCACAATATCGTAAGATCCCAAGAACCTAGGATAGAGTTTATCACCCTTTCCAAACTTGGTCAAACTCTTATGCGGTTTCACCCGCAAGAAGACTCGATTGCCAACTTCATAACTACGATCGATACGACGTGCATTGACATAACTCTTCTGCCGATCCTGTGCTTCCTTTATCATTTGTCTTAGGGTTTTCATTTGGTCTTCCATTTATTGGATCGCTTCAGGTCCCACCAGGACCCTATCCTCAAGCTGATCCCAAACTCAAAGGCATCCGACACAGTCACCCGTAAAGAAACTCGAAAGGTGCCATCTCAATGGTGCTTTGATAATTGTTGTTATATGCAAATTATACTAGTGGCAAGAATAATTCCCAATGATTCTATTGGTCCATCATGTACATACACAACATATCCTCCAAGATTTGGTCCAAGGCCTCTTGGAAACTAGTCCAAAATCGTCCTGTAAACATTGATCCTCTATCGGATATAATCCTCTTAGGAATTCCATGCAGGCTAACAATATTTCTGATGAAAACTCTAGCTATGTCCGGTGCCTGATACATCGTATGCACAAGAATAAAATGAGCACTCTTCGTCAAAGTGTCGACTACCACAAAAATTGAGTCGTGTCTCCTTGCTATCAGTGGCAGTCCAAAAATGAAATCCATCAAAATGACCTCCCATTTTGATTCCAGAATAGCATGTGGCTGTATTAATCCTGCCGGATGTCTATGTTCATCCTTCACCTACTGATATTCTAGACATCTTGCCATGTAGTTGACTAAGTATGCCTTCATTCCTTTTGAGAAGAATAAGGGTTTAAGGTTGTCCCTCATCTTCGTGACTTCAGGATGAGCCATGTACATTGCTCTATGAGCCTTGTTTAGGATCAAACTCCTCAACTCATCGTTGGGTGGTACATAAATTCAACTTTTAAATCTCAATAGTCCATCATTGTCCACAGTAAATCCCTCAAATTTTGGTACCATCATTGTGTTTTGTCTGATAAAATATTGACCTCTTTGTACCAGTCATCGTCGTGATGTAAGGTTAGAATATTTTCACATAGATTCGTTTGAAGAGGCCTTACCGAAAATATGTGTGGTCTCCGACTCAATGCATCTGCCACTTTGTTCATTGTTCCTTTTATGGAAGTAATATCTAAGTCAAACTCTCTAAGAAATTCCAACAAACGTCGTTGTCGCATGTTCAAGTCATTTTGCATAAAGATGTGTTTTAGTCCACAGTGATCTGTTTTTAGTTCAAATTTCCATCCAATCAGGAAGTGTCTCCAAACTCTCAAGGCATAAACAATGGCTAACAACTCCAAATAATACATTGCATAGTTCTCCTCATGCCTTCTCAACTTTCTCGATATGTAAGCGATCACTTGACCGTCTTGGATCAAGATTCCACCTAAACCTTCCTTGGATGCGTTAGTGCATACCAAGAAGTCCACATCCATGTCAGGGACCTTTAGTATCGGTGCTATTGTCAAGAGCTCCTTGAGCCTCCAAAATGCTTCCGCGCATTTCTCGGTCCAAACAAACTTCTTGTTCTTCTTTTGCAATTCCGTGATCGGATTTTCAATCTTCAAAAGACCCTCGATGAACCATAGATAGTATCCCACTAAACCCATGAAGCTACACACTTCGGGGAAATTCGTCGGCATGGGCCATTCCATAATAGCCTCGACCTTTTTTGGATCCACATCGATACCTTCGCCAAAGATGACATTCCCTAAGTAGTGAATCTTCGATTGACAAAACGAGCATTTAGACAATTTCCCAAACAATTTGTTCTCTCGTAGACACTATAGTACCAGGTGCAAGTGCTCCTCATGCTCCTCCATCATCCGAGAGTAAATAAAAATATCGTTAATGAATACTTGGACGAACCTGTCCAAGTATTCGCGGAACACCCCGTTCATCAAACTAATAAATACACCTAGGGAGTTCGTCATCACAAATGACAACAGTAAAATTGTAAAGTCCAAACCTCATCTTAAAGGAGGTCTTAGGGATGCCGTCCTTCTTGATCCATAACTGGTGATACCTTGATCTCAATTCAATATTTGAAAACATCGTCACACCCTTCATCTGATCAGACGGATCATCAATCCTTGGCAATGGATACTGATTCTTGATCATTTCCTTGTTCAATTGATGATAGTCGATGCATAGTCTCCACAACCCATCCTTATTCGTATGAAAATAACAGGTGCACCCCACGGTGAAACACTTGGGCGTATAGGTCCTAGGTCCAACAAATTCTTCAGTTGCATTTTCAACTACTGTAACTCCAGGGTAGACATCCAATAAGGCATTCTTGATATTGGTTCAGTCCTCGGTTTTAGGTCTATGATAAATTCCAATTCCCTCTCTGGTGGCATCCCAGGTAACTCCTCAGGTAAGACGTCCACAAACTCTCTCACCACCGGAAGGTGTTATAGACCTTCTGCTACTTCCTTTTCATTTAACGCAAGGATCAAATAAAGCTTACATCCCTTGCGCATGCTCTTTAGTAGTTGCAAGGAAGAGATGAACCTTAGGGAAAGTCCCTGGTTCTGACCTACAATCATGCGTCTTTGTCCCTCATCATCGACCAAGCTCAACTGTTCCATCTTACAGTTGAGTATCGCCTCATGCGATTCCAACCATTCCATACTAATCACGACGTCAAAAGATCCTAATATCGTGACGTACAGGTTTTCCTTGGTGAAAAACTCTCCCAGGTTAAGGCTACAACCCATAACCTTCCCTCCAAACTTCTGTTTGGTTCCCGAAGCCATTTCTACAAAGCTAAACTCATCTTGTTTGACTGCCTTTACCTTAATTATTTTTAGCACTACCCTAGAAATGAAACTCTCCGTAGCACCTGGATCTATCAAAATACTAAGTGTCTGATCAACGACGGTACTTGATGTCTCGAGCATAGTCGACTGGTGTTCTTTCTGGCGGTTTTTTAACACTACATGAATTTGATGGGTTTGCCCAATCTCCCACAGTAGTGGGTCCAGATGATCTAGATTCTCTGGTCCTCTCTAATGGGTAGTCATGCTAGTAATTTGGTTCCCCACATGTCCAACACCCTTTATTTGGTCCAGTACCCCTGGTACCCGAAGTAGAAGCTGACGACCCATCGACCTGGAACCCTGGTCTTTTCTGCTGAACAAGCCTAAACTGTTGTTGTTGCGGTCGACATTGCTGGTCGTGCTGTGGTCCTCGGTAAGGATTCTGCTGTTGAGATGCTAGTCACCGAGGTGTAGTGAAAGTGGATCCTCTCTGGAAGCCACGATATCCTGGCGAATGTTTAGCAGGTGTTTGATGCTGCTGTGCACTAGATGACACCTGCCCCACTGGTCTTGTTGGAGTCCTTCTCTGACCCCCAATGATAAGCTCATCCTCTTCTATGAGGGCCTTCTGGACAACATCATGCAAGGTTTGAGGCAGCATAGTCCTAACCTTTACACGAATGCTGAAATTAAGGCCAAACACGAACCTGTTGACTTTAAGTTTCTCGGTATCCAGGTGCGGAGCATATCGAAGCAGCTCCATAAAAAGGGCCTCGTACTTGGGCATCATACAACTGCACTGTCACAAGGCGTTGAACTCATTGAGATGACTCTCAATGAATTCCTCAGAAAGATACCTCTCTCGACCATTCCTCAAACAATTCCCTTGACACGTCTTCGACTGCCATGTTCAATGGTGACATGAGCGTCTTCCATCATAGAAGAGTGCTCCCCTTCAGTTGAAATACTGTCCTGCAGACCTTCATGATGGAGGTCAAAATCGCAAAGCATGAAGCACATTGCCTTTCTCTCCAACCATGCCTCGACGTCTGAGCCATCTACGACACTCGTGGAATTGAGAAATTTTCTCTCTTGAGTTCTCGGTGAATGCTAACGGTACTTGCTGGGACGTGCTATGGACCCTTAGGGGTACATGAACTCTGGCCTTATCTCAGTATAGATGGTGAATCAAATCCTCTGGCATTCCCTGGAAGGACCTTGTTAGACCATAATCATCCCTTAACACAATCGAATCCAGCCCAAGGACTTGTTCTTCCCCCTGGGGGTTGGACTCTTAGGGTGTGAGAATTTATGGAGGCGTCACACCTCCTTCCACGACACCACGTTGTGAATCTATGTGGCTTCCTCTAATCGAGATCATTGTATGGACACATTAAAGTTTTAATTAGAGCTAGGTTATTACTCAAGGGTTTATTACATTGGAAAGCATGGTGATCCATAGCCACAGGGTTGAACCTGCTCTAATACCATATGATCGACCCCCATCGTTACGAAAACAACGACGCATAACAAGTGTAAGATTTTTGTTTTAAAGCAGGGAAGTAACATTGACAACAATCAATCAACGTGACTCGACGACGAACACAACACATGCAAATCAGGCAATAGACAACGTAATGACCCAACGTAATAGAACATCATGCAACTGGATGTAACACACGAAAATCCAATCAATTCAACCCAACAACTTCGACGACAAGTGACTAGAACCCTCTCGGCGAATGAGACACCGCTATTAAAGATTAAGAGACAAGTACAACCTCAATTTCAAAAACAACAACATCCGTATCGAAAGGTGCATGACCCTAAGACAGGTTTCATATGCGCTATCGATCAATGTTTGTAATGATCCCAGCTAAGGATTCAGGTCGCCATGGTGCGACGAGTGCACAAGAATCCCAAGTACAATCAACATCTAACCTTTAACAACACAATCAATGCGTCAAGGTACCAACTTAAACTATCGGTGGTCCTGTTATACCAAAACATATGGTTATTGATAGAAACGTATTATGGAATTGAATAACATCTAAGATAATGTAGTTACATTAATATCTTAAAAAATCTTGCAAAACTTCATGAACTATATATTGAATCACTACCTTATGAATCACTTAGAAACAATTTTCTAGGCAAATAAAACAACAATAACCGAGATAGACCTTGTAGAATTCTTAACATTCTTATAAGACATCTAATTTCCTGGAAGGGATTCTATTGGAAAAGTTCTTCTTAGAACAATTTTGTCATCAAAGGTTATTGATTGATGCTTCAATTCATAAAATATTTGATACATTAACCTCCATAATAGGCCCCGACCTTATTCCAGCTGCCATAACCCAAAATAATCCGAAATTGCAGGTGTAATAAATATGGGTGGTAAGTAAATCTAGGTAGTTTATTAATTAATCTCAGAAGTTAGTGAAAAGGTCTGCGTAGGATAATTAATTCACTGTGCAGGCATGAATAAACAATTCATTGTGCTAATTGTTGCAAAAAGGGAATAAACACCTGGAAAAAAACCTAATTAATCATTCAAATTATTGTGAATCGTTGTCATCCAAAATATAATTATCTAGAATGCGAGAGTAATTCTATGCCTAAGGGTAAAAGAATAAACTAAATAAATTTAAGGAGCACAATAAATTTCCTTAGCACATCATAAGAAATTTAATAAAAAGAATTTTGTGGTGGTCCCACCAGGGTCTGGCAGCGAGGAAGGTTCACGCTACATTGAGATCTGAAGCGTCCAAATTGTGGCCAATCCAGGATTCAAGACAGTTCGACCATAAGCAACCCAAGTATTGAAAGAATGATGCTAACGCATCAGGGCCCACCATCCATGCGGTTAGTAGAGAAAATCTGAGAGAACTAACAGGTTACAAAAGACACAAGAGCGTTTGAATTAAACCAAAATAATAATCTGTAATCATCAAGAAGTCTCATGCCCAGGGAAAATGCTAGTAAAAACCCACAAGGTTGGAAGCTCATGAAGGGTGAATTCGCAGCGGATTGAAGCAAACACAAAGAATTTAGTTGACAAAAATTTTAAACGGAATTCCTTCTCTTGGAATATAACGTTTTCATACTTTCCATACTTTAAAATAACACCTTTCTGTGTCCGTATTTAAACTCATTCATTCATACTTCCTATTATTAAACCTAAAATTTCACTATTTAAAAAGCGAAATATTTCAACCATATTCAATATACCTTCCCATCAATCACTGGATATCGTCCTGTATATACACTAATTAATCAATCTGTGTGTTAAAATAGCTCCTTTTCTCATAAACAAAAATGTTATACAACAATTTGATTCAATTCATTGCTAAATTCAATTATTATTATATATAACTGAATTAAAAAATTTACAATTCAATTATTCAAATATATAATTGAATTGAAACCGACACAACCACAAAATTATGGTGGCCAATAAGCGTATATCGTTGTTTAACAAATATAAATTATGGGAATTCGTGGAGTTAATTTCTGGAAGGACGCAAAGGTTATTCATAACAGAAAACGTAGAGACAGGTTGTTTAAACGCAAAGATGAATTGAAATCGATATAAATGAAATGTTGAGATAAGTTGAACACAGGTATAAATTGAATGCAGAGATAAGTTTGTTAAGTGCAGAGATAAAACACAGATATAATAAAAAAAAACACCGAGATAAAAAAAACATAGAGATAATAAAAATCGTAATTGTAAAAACCGTAAAGGGAACCTGCCATTGTAGAGCCCTTAAAGCAAAACGCCAGGGATTATCCGTCTCACAAAAATCACAAAGTAATAATGGGTAAAAATCATGGTACATTGCAGGGAAAATAGTTGGGTATTAGAGGTGAAATCGTTGAATAAAATACAGTGAAAAATTGCAAGTCGAGGAGTGGAATCGCTCATAAAAACAGAGTAAAAAAAATACAATGAGGATTAACTCACAATATTGCTGGGCAAATTTTGGGGAAAATATGCAATAATCACTTCTCTTAGTTGGGCGAAAATGCTAGCAAACACAGACAGAACTAGATCAAAACTCAAAAACTTCAAGATGAAGGTTGTAATATCCCCCGGCAGTGCCCTAGATATATTATGAATTGTAATAATTTTTATGAATTATAATCATGTTTTGTAGGCTGGTGAGCCGAGTATTGATAAGATGGTGGGCTTATGTTTTTATTAGGCCAGAGAGCCTAAGTATTAAGGCCAGAAGCATGTTTTTGTATATGTAATATGTAGAACATTAATAAATAATAAACATCGCTGCATGTAGATTGACCACGAAGAAAGAGTGATGGGGGCCTAAGCTTCCACATAGTGGGTAAGGGAAAATGGGGCTGAAAAGTTGGAAGAGGGGCTAAGCTTAGGGGCTTGAGTCCTTGGGAATAATAATTTATTATTATTCCAAAAGCTATGTGAAATGTATGTTTTTATCCTAAGTCTTGGGAGGGGCAACACATGCAGCTCCAGCATGTACAAAAAGGGAACACATGCAACTCCAGGAAGACAAGTGTCAACCTAGGCGCATGCAGTTAAAACTATTGAGTTGATATGTGTTGGGGGTTGGTCCTCCATTGTTGCGTCCTTTCTACCAGTTTCCAGATCCTCTGTCTGAAAACTGTTTTCCTCTGCTTTAGAACCTCTGTTGTTTTACCCTCACGCAATTCTGAGAACCAAAACCGGTGAACTGTTCTTTGTCTTCTGTGGAACCCAACATCGGGGAAATAACATGAGCGTGCTGTGTCTGGCATCTAGCCATTGCCATTTTCGGACCTATCCCCATCTACTTTTGTGACTTCCATCCTTGTGTGAATGAGTGCTGAACCGTGGATGTTTTCGTCTTCTGGATGTCCACACCTAGTTTTTCCTATTGCTGTTGTCACCTGTGACTTAGCCAAAGCTGTTGATGTTGTTGTCAACCTGAACTTGCGGGAATTGGGTTGAAACTGGTCGAAGAACCAGGTTGTCAGGCCTATGGTAGAAGAGGCAGGTTTTCAGGCCTGTTAGAAATTCTCTCCAGGTGAGAGAGTTTGTTGGGAAGTGGTTTTCTCCTAGAGAGAGTCTAGCACCAGCTATAGAGCTCTGAGAGTTCCTGATCCGTCTTGTTTCCAATACCCAGAGAGGGAGGTGAAGCACCGATGGACTGTTATTTTGAAGGTGTATACTCCCGGGTGGAACAAGCATGTGGGGAATGAGAGTTCGTGGGTAGTGGGCGTAAGAAGGATCCTGGAGAGAATCCTTCCGGTTTCTCTATGCAGTTTTCCTGTCACCCTACCTAGTCTAGGATTCCCTTGCTCTGGGTCGAGCTTGGTCCTATCTTGGGGGTGACCCACTACTGAGCATGATGAGCAGCGAGGTATAAGGCTGGGAGGTTCATGGAAGGTCTTCACGTAGTTGGTGGAGTTACAAAAGTTTCAGAGATAAGTATATGCATGTTTTTAATTTCAATTAAAATGCATGTCTTTGATGCTTGCAATATTATCATGTATTTTGTTACATGAATGGATTTACTGTTAATTCCATTAATTCTGTATGTTAGCAGTAAATCTATGTTTACTCTGTTAAGTCCTTTAACTTCATTTAAAAAAATACTATTTAAGTTGTATTCTGCATAATGGCGTTTGTCGGCCTGTTGGTGGTTGGGGACATTACAATCTGGTACCAGAGCCCAAGGTTTCAACGCTAATCTTGGATGGTCCAGATAAGTGGTATTTGGACCCAAGGTATCAAGTGGAAATTGTGTTGGAGGAAGCAATTTTGAACCTTAGAGCATTCCTGAGTGCCAAGGAGTTACTTGGCCATGTTATGAATCTCAAGAGGGGTAGAGGTAGAATAAAACCGTAACCGGCATGGTATTTGACCATGGAGAGAGAGTTCTCAACACTTGGAGTGTGGGAGCCGTAGGATATTTTCGGAAGGAGAGGCCTTTATGATCGTTATATTCAGAGAAGGTGCCAGAAGGATATCCGGGAAGCCTTTTAGGAGTTTGGCTATCAAGAAAAGCAGGGTGCACTGAGGCGCAAACTTCCGAAACCTGAAACCTTGAAAACCCGAGAATATCTACACCATAGAACTGGGAAAAATATCTCGACCGTTGGATCAAGCAGAAGAATAGATATTAATTTCAGGAGATCGATTGTTGGGAGGAGTAGGATGTGCAGACGCACAAACTCCCGAAGCCTGAGATCGTGAAATGTCGATGAGCCAAAGTAGTGAGTCGAGATGACATCAATGGGATGGACAAGGACACATGAGATGTGTGCCACGTGCCAGTGGGTCCCGAAGGAAAAAGTAGATACAATGGGGTCAGATGGCATCACCAAGAGTAACGTGGACCTTCTTAAGAGCAACATGTGTCACCACCATGGTTGGTGACAACTGTACTATGGGCCTGGAGTCTATAAAGGTCAAAAGTTCATAAGTTGGGAGTTGGAGAGGGAAGCGAGTATGGGAACCTCTGAAACCCGAAACTCTGAAGTCCCAATTAGAGAACCTTGAAGATCTAGCACTTGGTCATGAGCCCTGGTTGCGTGGGTTGGGAAACTAAGAGAAAAGGGCTAAGGCCTAAGTTTCCTACAGAGCCGAGCAGAGCTGAGAAAATTCATGAAATCTGAATGTTTTTAGATTTTTTTAGAAATGCAAACATTATAAAATTGTTTATGAATGTTGAGGGAATTGTTAATGAATAATGGCTTGAAAAATTTTGGTTGTCTGCACGTTGTGATTGCAGAATTTTGGTGAGTGCCAGAACCGATTAGAATTTCCACTAAGTGCAAAGAATGGAGGACACACATACTACTTCCAATTATGAGGATGAAGAAAAAGGAATGGATGTCCACTTGGGATTTGAAGGATCAAACTCCAATGGGTACGGAAATGATATGGATACAGAAGGGCACATTATGAAAATCATTGAAATATTACAGAAGGATGCCCAGGCTTGCCGAGATGATAGCAGAAATATCATGAAAGCTAGGGATCAAAAGGGAGAATTCAACTTGAATTTGATATGGAGCCTGGATAGCATCGAAAAGAAGTTGGACAAGGAGAGTGACTCAAGAAAAACAGGGAGTCGTAGGACCCCTGAGAGGAAGAGAAGATCAAGGAGTGTTAGCAGACATCGTCATCACTCCCCAAAGCATTTTGGTAAGGAAGCACACAGTAGTTCAAGCCCATATCCTATCAGAAAGCATATGAGGTATGGAGTAGATGAACTGAAGGGAGAGATGAACAAGATTAAGCCTCCTATGTTTGATGGAGAACATAGGAAGGAGGAAGAGGCCGAAACATGGTTACTTGGTATGAGTAAATACTTCCAACTGCATAATTATTCCTCTCATGCAAAAGGAAGAATTGCGATGTATCAACTGAAAGGAAAATTATCCATGTGGTGGGATCAACTGGTGCAGGTGTTGCACATTAGAGAGAAATATATCACTTGGAAAGAATTCAAGAGGTATTTCGAGAAGAAATACTTGACTAAGAGATATTATGATAGAAAGATGAAGGAGTTCTTTGAAATCAAGCTAGGCAACATGACCATTGATGAATATGAATGAAGATTTTTGGAATTGTTGAAGTATGTCCCGTTCATCAAAGATGAGGCTGTCAAGATTTAGAGGTATCTAAGTGGATTGCCACTTTCCATTGGTGACAAGATCTAGTATGATGACCCTAAGCTATGGAAGAAATGATAAGAAGAGAGAAATGCTTATATGAGCAACAAAGAGGAAATCCAACTTTTCGGAAGGCGTGGGATGACCAGATGAAGTTCAAGAAAGAACGGAGGTAGAAGGGAAACAAAACTCCCTTTTTCAAAAACAGTCCTCAAGGACAACCATTGTTTAGAGAGCCGATAATGGCCGACATAGGGGAACAAATTCCAAGACAGATGCCCATTCAGTGTTGGGGCTATTAGGGGAACCACAAGTACATATATTGTCCCCATAGAAATGGCAAAGTGAGATTTGTCCATAATTTTTAGCAAGCTGAAACACTGGAGGAAATGGGAAGTAGAATTCAAAGGATCTACGCGTCCCTGGACAACAAGCAAGCTGAATATCAGTCACATATGATTGAAGTACAAGGTATGATCAACAACCATGCCTTTACTATTTTAATTGATTCGGGGGCTGTCCATAGTTATATAGATCCTAGAGTGGTGGAAAGTTTGCAATTGTCGAGAAGCAAACATGAAAAATCTTGGTTAGTGTAGTTGGCTATAGGAACCAAGAGGAAGGTCACTGAGTTGGTTAAGTCCTGTCTAGTGGACATGAATGGATTAAGCACAAAGGATGAATTGAACGTTCTTCCTTTAGGTTCTTATGACTGTTTGGTTGGGATGGATTGGTTGGACCAACACCATGCCATCCTAGACTGTCTTAACAAGGCATTCACTTGCCTGGATGAGGAAGGAAAGCAAAAAAGAGTCCAAGGAATTCCTAGAGTTGTTGCTGTTAGAGAAATCTTAGCAATGCAGCTGAAGAAGTGCTTCAGGAAAGGATGTCAATTATTTGCAGCCCATGTGGAGGAAACAACTAAGGATAAGGTTTCAAGCATTGGAGATCATGCGGTACTAAAGGAGTTTGAAGATGTGTTTTAGGAGGTTCTCGGACTACCTCTGAAAAAACATATTGACTTCTTTGTAAACTTGATGCCTGGAGCAACTCCAGTGTCAAAATCTCCTTACAGAATGAGTACACCGGAGCTGAAAGAACTGCAATTGTAGCTTGACAAGCTTCTGAAGAAGGGGTATATATGCCCAAGTGTTTCACCTTGGGGAGCCCCAGTTCTATTCGTGAAGAAGAAGGATGAAATTTTGATATTGTGTATCGATTTTAGACAATTTAACAAAGTGACTATTAAGAATATATATCCTCTGTTGAGGATTGATGACCTCTTCGATCAGTTAAAGGATGTGAAGATATTTTTGAATATATATATCAGGTCGGGATATCACTAGGTAAGGATAAAGGATGAATACATAAAAAATACCGCCTTCAGAACAAGGTATGGTCATTACGAGTTCACAGTGGTGCCATTTGGGTTGTCAAATGCACTTGCTGTTTTTATGTGACTGATGAATGGTGTATTCAGGGACTATTTGTAAACATTTGTCATAGTATTTTTGGATGACATCCTTGTGTATTCCAAGTCGAAGGAAGATCATGAGAAGCATTTGAGGATGGTGTTGCAGGTGCTAAGAGAGCACCAACTGCATGCCAAGTTGAGAAAGTGCTCGTTTTATCAGGAGCAAATCCATTACCTGGGCCATATTATTTCAAAGGATGGAATAGTTGTAGACCCTGAGAATATTGAGGCCATCAGAGAATGGTCAGTGCCAAGGAATGTGATAGAAGATAGATCGTTTATGGGTCTAGATGGTTATTACAGAAGTTTTATCACATGGTTCTTGAGTATAGCTCACCCTATCACTTCCTTGCAAAGGAAGGAGAACAAGTTTCAGTAGATAGAATATTGTGAGAAACGATTTCAGCGATTGAAGCAACTGTTAACTAGTGCTCCAATCCTGAGGATTGCAGATCCAAATGAAGACTTTGTGGTGTGCACAGATGCATGCAAAGAAGGACTGGGAGGAGCCCTCAGTCAGAATGAATTCGTAGTCTATTATAAATCCATAAAGTTGAAAAAGCACGAAATGAACTATGCAACTCATGATTTGGAGTTGGTTGCCATAGTACGCGCTCTAAAGAAATGGAGGCATTACCTCATGGGAAGGAGATTCGAAGTAAGAACAGACCATAATGGTCTGAAGTATTTGTTTGACCAACCAACCTTGAATGCTAGGTAGAGTAGGTGGGTGGAGTTTCTGTGTGAGTACAATTTTGATATTCATCATATCAAAGGGAAGGAAAATAAAGTGGTTGATGCACTCAACAAGAGATTACATGAATTACATGCTACATCCATTAGCATGTACCGAAATGATATAAAAGGCATAATTTTGGAAGCTGCAAATGTAGATTTGCAGTACATGGAGCTGGTAGCAAAGCTACAACAAGGTGAGATGCCATAGAAAGTGGAAAATTATAAATTGGAAACCGATGGAACACTTATGTACAATAACATAATTTATGTACCTAATGTCAAGGACATGAAACTTATGATTTTGCATGAAATGCATAATGTGCCTTATGCAAGGCACCCTGGATATCAGAAAACTATGGCAGCAGTCAAGAGCCATTACTTTTGGCCAGGTATGAAGAAAGAGATAGTTGAATACATCACCAGATGTATGGAGTGCCAAAAGGTTAAAGCTGAGCACAGGCACCCAACAGGGTTGGTGTAACCTTTACCCATTCTTGAGTGGAAGTGGGAAGTGGTGACAATGGATTTCATCACCAGATTTCCCAGAACCCGCAAGTAGCACGATTCAATCATGGTGGTGGTGTATAAGCTTACGAAAGATGCCCATTTCATTCTGTTAAATATTATTGACAAGGCATCGAATGTTGTCGATGTCTTTATGAAGGAGGTGGCACGATTGCACGAAATTCCCAAGACAATTGTATCCGACAGAGACCCAAAATTCACCTCGAATTTTTGGAAAGGGTTATTCAAAGGGTTTAGAACGAATCTGAACTTCAATACAACTTATATCCTGAGTCTTATGGACAGACAGAGAGGGTGAATAGAGTAATAGAAGACATGCTAAGGATGTATGTGATGGACAAACCATCGAAATGGGAAGACTACCTGGACTTGGTAGAATTTGCGTACAACAATGTGTATCAAGCATCATTGAAGAAAAGCCCATTTGAAGCACTTTATGGCAGAAAGTGAAATACTCAAGTAAGCTGGGATAATCCAGCTGACAGGGCAGTATTTGGGCCATAATTTCTCAAGGAAATGGAAGAACAAATACTAAAAATCAAGCAGAATTTAAAGGCTTCCCAAGACAAGCATAAAAGTTATGCGGATAAGAACAAAACCCACAGAGAGTTTAAAGTGGGTGATCTTTCCTGAAAGTGAAAGCCAATAGAATTTCCTTGAATCTGGGAAATTGCGCGAAGTTGACAGCCAGATTTTGTGGGCCATTTGAAATCATCGAAAGGATTGGGCCAGTTGCATATATGCTTGCATTACCTGCATCCATGACTGTACATAATGTGTTTCATGTTTCATTGCTTAAGAAATATATACTTGATGCTAATCATGTAATTGATTATAATGTGATTCAGGTGGAGAAAGAAGGTTTCTTTTTAGTGAATTCTGTGCACATATTGGACTAGAAAAGCAAACAGCTTCGGAATTGATCCATAGGGATTGTGAAGGTCCATTGGACCTGGTACGGTCCTGAGGATGCTACATGGGAGCATGAGGATGCTATGCGGGCAGAATACCCACATCTTTTTGAAGATTTTGGAAATCTTGTTGATGCTATGTAAAAGTTACATTAAGGGCAATGAAAATATAAGGGGAGGGGATTGTAATATCCCTCGATGGTGCTCTAGTTATATTATGAATTGTAATCATTTTTATGAACTATAATCATGTTTTGTAGGCTGGTGAGATGAGTATTGATAAGATGGTGGGCTTATGTGTTTATTAGGCCAGAGAGCTTAAGTATTAATGCCAGAAGCCTGTTTTTGTATATGTAATATGCAGAACATTAATAAATAATAAACATTGTTCCGTGCAGACTGAACACAAAGAAAGAGTGATGGGGGACTAAGCTTCCACAGAGTGGGTGAGGGAAAAGGGGGATGAAAGGTTGGAAGAGGGGCTAAGCTTAGGGGCTTGAGTCCTTGGGAATAATAATTTATTATTATTCCAAAAGCTATGTGAAATGTATGTTTTTATCCTAAGTCCTGGGAGGGGCAATGCATGCAGCTCCAAGAAGACAAGTGTCGACCTGGGCGGATGCAGTTAAAACTATTGAGTTGAGCCATGTTGGGGGTTGGTCCTTCGTTGTTGCGTCTGTGCTGCCAGTTTCTGGATCCTCTATCTGAAAACCGTTTTCCTCTACTTTGGAACCTCTTTCGTTTTACCCTCACGCAATTATGAGAACCAAAACCAGTGAACTGTTATGTGTCTTTTGTGGAACCCGACACCGAGGAAATCGCCTGAGCGTGTTGTGTCTAACGTCTGGCCGTTGCCATTTTTGGACCTATGCCCATATACTATTGTGACTGTCATCCTTGCGTGAATGAGTGCTGAACCGTGGATGTTTCCATCTTTTGGATGTCCACACCCAGTTTTTCTTGTTGTTGCTGTCACCTGTGAGTTAGCCAAAGCTGTTGGTGTTGCTGTCAACCTGAACTTGCGGGAATTGGGTTGAAATTGGTTGAAGAACCATGTTGTCAGGCCCATGGTAGAAGAGGTAGGTTTCCAGGCCTGTGAGAAACTCTCTCCTGGTGAGAGAGTCTGTTGGGAAGTGGTTTTCTCCCAGATAGAGTCCAGCATCAGCTACAAATCTCTGAGAGTTCCTGATCCAGTCTGTTGTCGAGACCCAGAGAGGGAGGTGAAGCACTGATGGACTGTTTTTGTGAAGGTATATACTCCTGGGTGGAACAAACATGTGGGGAATGAGAGTCTGTGAGTAGTGGGCGTAAGAAGGCTCCTGGAGAGAATCCTTCTGGTTGCTCCGTGCAGTTTTCCTGTCACCTCAGCCTAGTCTAGAATTTCCTTTCTTTGGGTGGAGCTTGGTCCCAGCTCAGGGGTGACCCACTGCTGAGCGTTATGAGCAGCGAGGTCTAAGGCTGGGAGGTTCGTGGAAGGTCTGCACGTAGTTGGTGGAGTTACAACAGTTTCAAAGATAAGTATACGCATGTGTTTAATTTCAATTAAAATGCATGTCTATGATGCTTGCAATATTATCATGTATTATGTTGCATGAATGGATTTACTATTAATTCCATTAATTTTGTATGTTAGTAGTAAATCTATGTTTACTCTTTTAAGTCCTTTAACTTCATTTAAAATCATACTATTTAAGTTCTATTTTGCGTAGTGGCGTTTGCCGGCCTGTTGGTGGCCGGGGACGTTACAAAGGTAGTTGTACGAAGGCACAAGGAAAGACACAGAGAACCCAAACAAAAATAATAAAT
Source organism: Picea engelmannii (assembly GCA_009831015.1). NCBI lineage: Eukaryota > Viridiplantae > Streptophyta > Pinopsida > Pinales > Pinaceae > Picea > Picea engelmannii. The sequence goes on along the minus strand of ML822100.1, from coordinate 68,988 downwards.
ACAACACTGAAAATCAAACGCTGAGAATCAAACGCAGAAAAATATCACTATAATCACAGAGAAATGAAGAAGTAAATTTGTTGTACAAAAAGGGATTTGCTGGGTAGAGAAATTATCCTTGACTTTATTATCTATGCACATGAAAGTAGGGATTTGAATCTAAATATTTAACACCGGGGTGAAAGACAGTTGATTCGGCTCCTGGCCGACTGCTCAGGCACAGACTAATAACTTAAAGGATAAAGGAACAGAAGATAAAAACACAATTCCTTTTATTAAAAAAAATAAAAACGCAGAGTAAAATAAAATAATGGTCTGAAACCAAAACACTGTCTTTTTCCTTTAACAACAACTACGAAAACGAGATTTCGATAATAAAGAAATGCATGATCAAGATATTGAGCTTTTATTTAATACAAATTATACACATGCATACCATAGCCAAATGTGAATGCTCCGAAGTTGTTGTCTTGTGCGTGCTTCGTCCAACTCTCGCTTGTCGATCGATGTGACATCACTACTACCTCCCAACCAATGTGAGTGGTACTAATATTCTCCCCCTTGAGCCCCCCCGAGCTGCAAAGGGGCCACACACACAATACCAAATAATGATAGCACCCAACTCGCCTCGCAAGGTCGAGCTACCACTCATCACCCGAGCTAGGTATCCCAACTCCCACAAGATAAAGTTTAGTCAAGATGAAATTTCAGTAGCATAACGTTACACAAGCCCAATCATCCTCCACACTTCTCCTCTACCATCCCTTTTATAGATTTTTCTTAGTCATTAGTTTCCCAAAACCCCCATTAGATTCTTTTTATTTATTTAATTAACTTGGAAAAACATCCCCCATACACATGTCGCCCGGTCCCCTAGTTGCACCAGAAAATAATTTTTATTAATTAATTAAATATTCTTATTTCCCTCACCCACCTAAAAGAATTCCTAAAAACGCTCCTCGGTGTTCCAAAGTTCCCTTACAATTATTAAATGACTTACACCTTACTTAATTCCTAGTTGATTTCATAGATAGAAAGTTCCAAAGGCTAGATTCCTTACTAAGTTAGACATTCAACTTTTTCTTTAAGTTTCCCCTTTTCTTTATGTTACCCTTTTTCTTTAAGTTTTCTTTTTCTTTTAAGTTTCCCCCTTTTTCCTTTTTAACTAAAAATCAATTTAGCAAGTGTAGATAAAAACAACCAATTACCCTTTTAATAAATTTAATCCTCCATTATAATTTTTACTTTAATAATTAAGTTTGAATTTCTTACCCCCCCTTCTTGTTACATGTTTATTTTTTATTTTTTCTTTAACCACATGTTCTAATTAGACCTAGGTTTTAATTTCCCTAGGATGGGCGACAATTTTTAAAGGAACTTTTAGTTATTAAACTTTACTCATACCATCCTCTCTTTTAGGGACGAACAGGTTCTAAGGAGGCATAGTTTTCTAGGCACTAGGTTTATTCACTTACCAGTTAAAATCGTGACATGCCCTTCAGGATGCACTATGTGCTCCAAGAGTGTCACTCGCCTCTTTTCATTTCATTTGCGCGACGTGCCCTTCAAGACGCACTATGTGCTCCAAGGGTGCCACTCGCCTCTTGACTGAATTTGGTAGACGTCAAACCCTTGGAGTCAATACTCCGCTAGGTGATATTGTAGGAAACTACAGGCCTCTAAGGAATAAGGTCCCTACCTTATTGCGCGCCCCTTAGAATCATCGCGAGAGACTATCACAGTCTTCCCTCACAACATCGTGGGTCTTCTCGAACTAGGTAATCGTTAACCTACAGTTCGAGCAACGATGAGAGTGCTAGTAAGTTGTGGTAGGGATGCTACCACACCTCTCCCTCAATGTCTCTAGTTGTCGTGCATGACCCCTCTAATCCAAATGTGAGTCAGGTCAACAAGCTATCATCAACCTGCATCCATCAACGAATCATGTCATCAATAATAATCAATCATCATAACATCTAATCATATGTACATATGTCACATCAACAACATTCAAACCCCAACAGTACACTCCCTGACTTGATCCATAGTCCAAGGGGTTCCATCGATGCCTCTGGATCCTCAATGTCTAGAGTCCTTTACACTAAGGAGAACCCAGTCAATAACACTTGTCTATGTAAATACAACAAAATAACATATCATCAAATCCACAATGTCTCATAATCATAGTCAAAATAACCAATAGTACAACGACATGGATCACTTGCACGCAAGTGTCCTCAAAGAATAAGTTCGCTCATGCGATCAAGAGTAGGATGTTACAAAAAATATTGACTTTGATGAATATCCTTGGTACAATGACATAATTTTTTGATTATAATATAATGTCCTAATCATTTATAATCTCATCAACAAAGTAGGTTGTGTCTCGAAGCCTCCAAATATCTCATTATGGGAAATTCATTATATCGAAGATCTATTGATGGGTTGCTATTACGATGCATTGATGATACTACAACCTAGAAAATATTGAAACAAATACATGGATCAACAGACTCAAATTTACGCATTGGTGGTCATTTTTGGAAAAGGACTACTACTTTCAAAATTCTAAGAACACAGAATTATTGGAATTCTATTTTTTGAGATTCTTTTAAATTTATAAGGGCTTGTGATAAATGTCAAAAATTCATTGGTAGAGGAATTTTTTTTTTGTGCGGCTTGTGCCTTTACAACCTATTCTTTCTAACTTTCCATTTTCCAAATGGGGTTTAGATTTTATTGGTCCCATTAATCCTCCATTTTTTGTAGGAAACATTTGTATACTTGCAACTATAGACTACTTCACTAAATGGACTGAAGTTGTACTACTTAAGCATGCACAAGATGAATAAGTAATATCCTTTTTGGAGTCAAATGTTTTCTCTCATTTTGGTATTCCTCTTGAAATTGTTTCTGATAATGGCTCAACATTTATTTCTCGAAATTCACTCAGTTTCTTAACAAATTTGGTGTGAAACATTTCACTTCTTCTATGTATTATCCGCATGGAAATGGGCATGCTAAGTCAAATAATAAAATTCTGATTAAAATTTTGAAGAGAATAATAGATGATAAGCCTCATCAATGACACACACTACTTATTTACTCTCTTTGGGTAGATAGAACCACCACTAAGTATAGCATTGTACATACCCCTTTCCAACTGTTATATGGCCAAGAAGCCATCATGCATGTAGAATTAGAACTTACCTCACTTAGATTGGAATTATAGGTTGAAGAATTATCTTCATTAGATATTTCCCAAAGAATTAATGCTTTGCTTTCTTTAGAGGAACAAAGAAAGCATGCTTTAGAAAATTTAAAGAAAAGGCATCAAACGGTTAAAAAATATTTTGATAAGAAAGCTAAATCTGCCATTTTCAAGGTTGATGACAAAGTATTACTTTGGGATGTGGCTCATGCTGATAAAAGAAATCACTCCAAGTTTCAGAAGTTGTGGCTAGGTCCATATAAGAACGCCTATGTCATAGGTAAAAACTAGTATTTGCTTAAAGACATGGAAGATTGATTAATCTCTTTTTCAAATAATGGCTCACATATGAAGCATTATGCTAAGCTAGACTAACTTGATTGATTTGTTTTAATGCTTCATGTATATATTTGTTTTATAGTTTCTTGTATATATTCTTGTTTTCTTATTGCCCAGTTGTTTTTCCTTATTTTCCAGGTTTTACTAAATTTTGTTTCAACATTATGTTTTCTATTTTGTAAATCCATTTACCTTGTCATTTCAACTGCACATGATATTGATCTTGCAAAATCTATAAGAGAAGAAAGAGACAAGTGATCTTCTTGGGTTCGTAATACTACTTATGTAGCCATTGCCAAACCTACAAATTTTTTGCTAATTCATGAAGTAATAGCTATCCCAACTTAGTCTTTCCTATTCTTCCCTCCATACTGTTTTTATGCAACAACATATTAGATAAAAGGTTGATAATTTCAAGAAATATGAGCAAGCAAAACCAAAGATTCTCAATTTCCAGCCAATTTAAAAATTGACTACCTATGGATTCACCAGTTGTTGAATTATAAAATGGTAAACTAGCCACCTTCCTGCAAATGGTTGCAGGGAACTAATAATTTATTATTATTATTATCTACCTATAAACTATTAATACTTAACTATTGGTGGGCCTCCCTAGTTAAAAGAGCAATCAACAATGCACTTGTTCTCTAAACGATGATCTTTAGAAGTCTATTTCATTTTTCTTGAGACATTTTGATTCAAAAGTCAATGAATTTCTAGAGGTGATGATTAAAAAGGTATAATATGTCTTTGTATTGGTTATTAGTGACAATGAATTCCCATCCATGACATATTGTATTCATACAAAAGGTTGTTGTTTCATTAAAATGGTTGGTATATATTGAAGCTTTCCTATGCATATACAAGTCATGTGCAAGAGATAAAGTGGACTTTACATTTAAATTTTTTGGTTATATCCTAGTGATCCAATATGAAACGATACTGAAAAACTTAACATAACCTTCCATATTATATGAAGTATCGAGCTTTCATTATGAAAGAGGTGGCACGATGAAGTTTAAATGTGAGAGATTCTTTTCAGCACAATGTATATGGTATATTGCATATTATTTTCATACCACATGCTACGTGCTCTTGACATTTTCGTTGGCATATATATGTTGTCATATATTAAGGGTGACGATGAATGTGGTTTTAATTTTGAAAAGAGGAAGGATGGTGAGTCTCGACCACTTTTCTATATGAAATAAAATATTTCACTGATATGGATATTGGGCACGTGATTTGTTGCATACTTGGAATACTATATTGAGTTGTTATTGGTGGTAATTGGTAGTGGAATGATTATTTGGAAAATAAATTATTTTTTTTGGGACGTGAGTCTCATGCATTGAATGCATGGATGCGTGGTTTTCGTGAGGTTGCCACTCAAAGCATTCTAACAATTTCATTTTGTTTCTTGCAATTGAGCTTTAGAGTGATTGTTTTTCAACCCTGGTCGTGGTTGTTTGACAATGAAACTCATTGTTTTCAAAGGAAAAATGAGTGTTTAGTTAATGCATGTTTACTGTAGACAATACCCATCAATGCGTATTGAATTTTTGCAATGGTAATTTAGAAAAAAAAACTTTGTCGAATGTGAATGTGCACAATGCTTTGCTTGTGAGTTCATTCTATCATTTTTTCTTACCTCCCGAGAATGAAATGATTGTTTCAATTCACTTATTGACTTCTCTGGTTCGTATCCATCAAATGTCATAAATTCTTGTTGGGTTTCACCAAACTGTCTCATAATTGTTCCTCCTTGACATATTTTATGGTGGAATTGGATAATCGACTAGGTTGAGGATAATGTATCCTGAGTGTTGGTATTTTCTTAAAGGAAATGGGAATGTCGTATTCGACTTTGCTCCTTTGTTATGAGTTTCAATTAAGAATCCTTCTTGCATTCTCATGTTTAATGCCTGAATTAAGTGAAGCCTGTGTCATTTTTTTTGTAGTACCCATTGTTGGGACCAACGTTATATGTTTTTCATATCTCTAGAGGGTTCCACTGTTGCATTTTTCTCCTAGGAAATATTGTCTTGAGTCATGATTCAAAGGGGAAACTCACGGTCTGGTCTCAAACCTAACCATTTAAAGGGATATCTTATCGTTTTGCTTGGTCACTGTCAGAAGTTAAAGTTTGTTGTTGTTGAGTCCTAGGGTTGCACGGAGATTTTTGTCATATCTCAAAATTGGTAACCCTATGCTCTTTTAAGTATGGTGATATTCCTCCTATTGCAATGGAAGAATGTTGTGATATCGTTTCGATCCTTTCTCTTTTTGAAGTATGACTAATATATATTGATTGTTTAATGGGCGTCGATGGCTATTTTATTGAAAGTAATATGGTATAAACTTGAATTAATGAACATTCCAAATGCCTTCTTCGGACCTATTCAATTTTGATTTATTAAAAGGGTTATTTTAAATGGTTAATGTTATTTTTACAAAAATGAATGTTCTCATTTCCAATATCATACAGTCTGATGATAGTTTGGATTCAAAGAGTTTTATTGCACAATTTTCTTGAAGTTGAAAGAGACATGAATTGATGTTACCAATGAAAAATGATTTTGCAAAAAATTACGAAATGACGATATAAGTTATATACTATTGAAGAAAGGGTTAAGTTGAGATTGGCTTATGTTTTCATATCATTTCTCATGTCTTCAATTATTAAATGAGAATGATATTTGTCTCGAAGATTGGAATGTTTTTTTTCTTTTACACATGATCAATTCCCTCATGTATTCACTTTCCATAAGTTATTCCTTATTCCTAGATTCATATATCATTTAAAAATTTCATTTACCTTTTCCCTTGTGTAATGCAAATATTTTTTTTTTATTAAATTATGTTAATACTGGAAATCAGAGCATGTTATGATTGGGATATTTTATATGGTTATGGTCAGTTTTGAATAAGTATGTTGCAGACTGATTATATTTGATTATTTTAATTTATATTTTTTGGGGCCAACTCCTCCATATTTTCACTTTCCATGAGTTATTCCTAGCTCCCAATTCCATATTCATTTTAATCCATAAGTTTCCCCCCCTGTTGCATGATATATTTTTGACAATAAAGGAATGATCGATACATATATAAATTGACAGAGGAAGTTATAAGAAATTGTTTGAATTTATGATAGACTATTTTTCTAAACATGTGCCATCTCATTCCCTACCATTATATCATTTTTCACACATTAAAATCCCATCATATTCCCAAAAACATTTTCTCCCCCATATTCTTAAATGATAACTTTTTATGTGATGATTGAAGAATTTAAGGACAAGGATGATATCTTGATTGATCCCTCCCTTGTGTATCTCCTTGATTGCTTGCATGTGGTTTGTTGTTAACATAGTTGTTTCTAAGTTATGTAGTAAAAATAGTATTTGATGTTTAATATCTATTGTATGCATGCTATAACTCTACTTTACACTTATAGAAACGTTTCTTCAGTAGATGATGTGGTGGAAGAGGAAACATGGGAAGAGGGAGGAGACCAAATGAATATTGAGAAACAAAAGATTTTTCTTCTCAATCCATTTCGATGCTAACTCTGAGGAGTTTAATCAACTCCTACAAACTTATTTCTTGAAATTAGCAGGTAAAGGGGATTTCCAACCTCGTCCTCCACCTAAAATACCACCCGTTCAACCTCATCCAAATATTTATGGAATTATTTTACCACCACATGTTTCATTACCTCCTGAGATTCCATCCAATGATGGTTGGAATGATATTGTCAACCCTCCTCAACATCAAGATCAAGGGTGGCCCACAACCTTCTTTCCATTACCTCCACCTCCTCCAAAGTGATTATCCATCCATATCACATCAAAAGATTCTCATGCCCCTTCCACTCAACATCCATTAAAGAAGCTCAAATATCTAGCCCAATAACCTGAGCTTAGTATAGGAAAACAACCTGCCCAATCTGTCAACTCTGATCAATCAATAACCTCTTCACATTCAGTCACTTCCCATGCCAAATTTCAAAAAATTGAAAGTAAGCATATTTCCTTTGAGGACATGCATCCAAAAGCATCAACAAAAAGAGTTAAAGCACCAGTTGGAAAAGGTTTGGAAGTCATAAGGCCACAAGAAAACAAACATAGGCAAGTTGCCTCACCTAAAAGATATGGCTTCTGATTTTCTATTGTTATTATGATGTTTTGTTGATGAGAAAAATTCTGGTTATATTTTGGGACACTGGTATGTTTGAATAGATGTATTATTCATCATTTTGGTTATTTTCATAGTAGTATTTATTTTGAGATAGATTGATTATATATTCATTTTGACATATTTTGGTAGCTTTGAATTAGACATAATTTGATTGATATATATATATATATATATATATATATATATATATATATATATATATATATATATATATATATATATATATATATATATATATATAT
>ML822100.1:42708-60836 GCA_009831015.1 Picea engelmannii | reverse complement strand
GGAGTCATAAGGATGTTTCCATTTTTTCCAAGTTTTCTCAAGGTTTAACTGTTTTCTCTTATGTTTTTTGGTTTTGCATAGGTATTATATTACATTCTATGTGATTTCTCTAAAGTTCTGGAGTTAAGTACATTACAAGTGGTTTTAGAGCTCTTTCTTGGGCCAAAAAAGGGAGATTTTGTTTTCTCTTTTTGCAAATTTTTATGGAAAAAAGAGGACAACAATATTTAGATTGATTTATGAAACTTTATACGTAGAACTTGAAGAAACCAATCATGGATATAAATTCCTCTCATAAAAACACCCAAGTTCAAAAATAATTGTCCAAAAAGAAGTCTAGGAAATGGAGTTATTGTTGATTTTAAATCAATGTTTTTTTTTTCTTTTCCATTGATGGCCACGAATTTCGCAGATTGGATATCTTTTGATAGAGTGCATAGATTTCAATCAAATTAGTTCTAGTAGGTCTAGAGAAGCCATGTTATTTTATAATCGGGGTCATATATACAATATGAGAAGTATAACATAAGTTTTGATCATTTTAGATTTTCGGCCTCAAACCTTACCTTGAAAAGTAAGTTATTTTCCGGTGATTTTAAAATATTTTTCTTGGTGACGCAAGCTCCTAAAATTAAAAAAAAAAAATTAGAGACATGTTTCATTGTCTTTAAATAACATAGTGATCTATCATTCGATGGGTAACACCTATTGGTACACCTTCAATTAGTATCACATTAGAAAGTACTTGTATATGGAATCTCACTTCAATGTACCCCTAGGTATATAGGAATCCCCCTAGGTATACCTGAAACCATATTTAGATAAGATAATTGGTCGTCTTGTTGCTATATTACATAGAGAACATTGCTCAAGGAGATCATTTTCTAGTACTTGGGTAGTCGAGTAGTAAGAGGAAGGGCACAATTGAGCCTAATGAGTCCTTAGTTAGTGCCCTTAGATATTGGTTTGAGTACTACTATTAGACCCCACATGTATATCAAAGAGATATAATACCTAAAACTCCTTTGTCCTCTTGACTTGATAACCTTTTTCAGTGATATCACCTATGGTGGAGCCCTATAAACTACCTCATACCAAATCCCCATAAAATATGGCCACCCACTCTACTACTAACATACTAGATGACCTCAACGCTCAATACACAACTCTTAATGGACAACTTCAACAAATTCAACAAACCATGAGAAATTAGGATGAGAAGTTGGATGAGAAGTTGGACAACTTGGAAAAAAGGTTGAATGAAAATTTGGTGCCTATGGTAGCTCGAGGCATACTAGAAGAACCCTGAAATGCACATCACATTAATCCACACTAAGAAAAACTTCTAACTTAGGACTATTTATCCACCCACAACCCTCTTCAGGTTCTCACAATCATAAACAAATGGATAATAACATATGGCACCATTTTCCTAAGGTGTACCTAAACAAGTTTGATGGTCCTAACCTATCGGGATGGGTCACCCAAATAGAACATTACTTCTCCCTCCATGGCACTATTGATGACAATATTTTAGGGTGGGGATCTTGGATCTAGATCTAGAATGATGGAAATGGTGAGAATGGAATAAAAAAGGCTATGTGAGCTACATTCCCTGGATTCAATTTGTTAAAGATATCCATGTGCATTTCAAGTGAGATAGTCACTATTTAGGGAAACATACCAAGTTATTTCAAACATTCTTAGTCACATAATTTATGTCATCCTTTGAGCAATTAATCATCCATACAAAGAAACTAACAATTTGTTTCTATAAAGAATGTTTCATTTGTGGCCTCAAGGAGGATATTTAATCACAAGTCAGAATGCAACATCCTGCTACTTGGTTAGAAGAATATTGGAGGGATTTATAAGTAGATATGGTGGTCAATGAACAAACCAAAAAATCCTATTTCATTTCCCACACTCTCCCTTCCGAGGTTAATTCCTTTATCACATCCCCTACTCATCCCTTGAAAGTACAAAGGTTCTCTCCAATAGAAATGACATACTTCCAAAACTGTGAAATCTGATATAAATGTGATGAAAAACATGGTCCAAGTCATGGGTGTAAAGAACATAAATTGTTCCAAATTGATATGGCCACTATGGCCTTGACCGAAGACATAACTATCAAAGAGACACCGTAGGTACTGGTTGAAGACACCAACACTCAAAAGTCTTAGGAATATATTGAACCTCAATTCCCTCAACACGAAACCATAATATCCATACATGCATTATCATGAATTTCAACTCCACAAAACTTGAAGCTTACAAGCTAAATCAAGCATCGAAAAGTCAGTCATGGTTGATAATGGTAGTACTCACAATTTCATTCACAAGAGAGTGGAAGAAGAAATCCATTTTTTTCCCACTTGATGCACAACTTTCAAATCATGATTTCCAAAGGAGGTATATTTAAATGTGGGGGTAGATGTGAAAATTTCAAACTCTGAATGGGATACTATTAGCTCAAAACCCATCTATTTTTCATCTATATGGAGGGTTGTGATATAGTATTCGAGGCAAGATGTATATGCACATTGGGACCAATCACCATTTATTTCAAGGAACTATATATGATTTTCACTAAAGAGGGTCAGGTACACACTATTTATTTCAAGGAACTATATATGATTTTCACTAAAGAGGGTATGGAGAAGTTATTAAAGAAATTCCATTCTATCATTATTGTCCAATTTAATTCCACATAGGTTATGGAAAGTATGGCACAACAAATCCACCTAGAATTTCAATTGTTTCTTGAAAAACATTATCAGGTCTTTAAGACACCAAAGGGTTTACCCCCTTCTCAGGGAGAGCATGACCATGGTATTCCCATGACTCCATGAATTCAACCACTGAATGTATGTACTTATCAACACCCCTTTTCACAAAAGAATGAAATATAAAAGATCATTAAGGAACTATTGGAGATGGGGGTGATGTTGGGAATGTTATATTCTTTGCAATAGAAATTTAGACAATCGACTAGCTAGTCGAGGATGATTGAATGGGGAATGGATCGACTGATAGTTAATTCAAGTTGATGATCGATGGATGGTTGATAGGTGGTCAACAGGATGACCCAATTAGAGTTCTTTTGGTATCCAATTGAAGTTTGAGAGGGAAATTGTCTAAATATTGATCAGGAAAGTAACTAGAGATTGATCAAGAAACTGACTGGAGATAAATTAGATGGTTGATTGGTATTTGATTGGTTCATAACCAACTGTTTTTTTATTGGTGGTCAAAACCTGTAACAAAATATCGATATTTGCGGGATCAAAACCAATCATCTTCATGGATCTGTGACCATTTTGGTTGCCACGAATTAGGGTTTTACATGTTGTAGATGCCTATAAATAGTGCATTATATAATACTATCTAGGTTACTAAATAGGTTGTTGTAACCTCTCAGTTTTAGAGAGAGTGTTTTAATTTTTCCTTGTAAGAACGCATTGATCATGAAGATGTAAGTTGAATTGGCTATAGGGTTGTCCTTATGGTAAATCAAGAGAGTAGGATGATGAATTGTGTCTTAGGTGTGGACCAAGGTTAGTCATGTAACTCTTACTCACTGAAGAATAAGATAAAAAAGGAGAAGGGGTCACTCAAGCATTGTTGGTTTTCCTAGTTAAGGGTTTCTAGGGTAAATCTTTATGTACTGTGTGTGATTATCATTGTTTTTTTCTGTTTATATCTATCTTCTCTCTCCTATTTGGTTTAGTGTTTCTATACATTTGGTATCAAATAAATGTTGAGAAAATATTGAATTTGAGCTAAGGCTAGGTCGAGTGGGAGATGTAAGGTAGTTCTTTTTTCTTAAAAGAATGGAAGGTAGTTCTAGGATGTAGATTGAAAAGCTTTTATGGCCAGAATTTAAAATGGAAGATCTCCTTGTAGATCAAGAACAATGGTTCATTCTAGATCCTGAATTTTTTTTCGATGGGAATGTCAAAGGAAGAACGGAATAAACTTAACATAAAGGAAAGGAGTATGATCCAACTTTGTCTTGCGTATTTGGTATTGATGAATGTCTCAGTAGAAGAAAATGCAACGAAACTGTGGGATAAGTTGGGGAACTTGTACCAGTCAAAATCCTTAGTAAACAAGTTGTTTTTTTGAAAGAAAGTTTACCTTTTGAGGATGAGTGATGATAGCTTAGTAACATAGAACCTAAATGCATTCAATACTATGTTGAGTCATTTATTGTCTATGGATATTAAAATCATTGAGGAGGATAAATGCGTCAATCTGTTGTGTTATTTTCCATATTCACAGGATAGCTTATTCGTGGCTATTGGGAGTAACTCAACCTCATTAACACTTGGATATGTGGTTGCATATTTACTGTCAGAGTAAATGAAGCAAAATAACATGGAAGGATTAATCAAATATGCCTTGGTGGTGAGAGGTCGAATAGTTGAAAGAGGAAAAGATAAATTCTCTGGTAGAAAGTATAAGTCTAAGGGTAGATCTAAATCCCCGATTAAATCGACAAGAATATGTTGGAAGTGCGATAAACATGGGAATTACAAAAGGGATTGAAAGTCGAAGGATGTTGAGAAAATTAATGGATCTGACGATAATTAATCGACTAAAGGAAATACTTCTCCAAGAAATGTAGGGGACATGTATTTGACATCGACTAGTACACAATCATATCATGATGTTTGGTTGATTGACTCAGGTGCATCTTTTCATATGACACCTCAAAGGGAACGGTTTTGTGAATATGATAAGTATGAACGAGAAGATATATTATTGGGGGACTATTCAACCACCAAAATTGTTAGATGAGGTATAGTTTGATTGATGCTAAAGGATGGAAGGAGTAGAACCATTCCAAGTGTGCTACATATTCTAGGTTTGGAAAGAAATATAATATTTATAAGAAAAATGAGTAATTGAAGTGTTCACACTATATTTGATAAGGATTGATGCAAAATGGTTAGAGGAGCGATGGTATTGATGAGAGAAGTTCATATTGGAACCATGTACAAGTTGTTGGGGAGTGTCAACTCAAATGGTTGCAACAATACATTTTTTCCCGTGGTTGAATCGATTGCAAACAATTTTACAGTTCCTCATCTAGTCAACCTGACCATGTTATGGCACCAGAGGATGGGACATATAGGAGAAAAATGACTTTTATATATGCACAACAAAGGTATGGTTGAAGGATTCCTTGACTGTACTTTAGAAGTCAATTTCTATGAACATTTCATCTATGGAAAACAAAATAGTGTAAGATTCCCATATGGAGATACAAGGGTAAAAGGGATTCTAGAATTGATACATGGTGACGTGTTTAGGGATGTACAGGTCCCATCACTAGTATGATGTTTGTATTATGTCTCCTTCATAGATGATTTCTCCAGGAAGACATGACAATATTTCCTAGGAACGAAATTTGAGGTTTTTGGGAAGTTCAAAGAGTTTAAATATCTCGTGGAAAACCATATAGATAAGAAGATTAAGGTGTTGAGAACTAACAATGGAAGTGAATTATGTGGTAAGGAGTTTGAGTATTTCTTCAATAAATGTGGTATAGAACACAAAAATACCAATCCATACACCTCTTAATAGAATGGATTTGCTGAAAGAATGAATAGGATGTTGATAGAAAAGGCAAGGAGCATGCTCAATGGTGCAGGGATAACACAAGAATTTTGGGTAGAGACAATTGACACTGCACAATATTTGGTAAATAGTTCTCCTTCATCAGTGCTAGTCGACTTGAATCCACATGAGGTATTATTTGATAAGAATCATTTTCTTTCAGATCTCATAGTTTTTTTCTATGATCCATTTGTGCATTTTCCCAAGGAAAAGTAGAACAAGATGGATAATAAGGCAATCAAGTGTATTTTCATCAATTACAAGGATGGAATGAAAGGACATAAGTTGTGGCATCTGGTATTGAGGAAAACAATTTATAGTCAAGATGTAGTATTCAGGGAAGTCATAGGAACTTATATGATTGAAGAGGCTCAAATGGAGAAAGAACTAGAGAAATTGGTGTTTGAGTTGAGGAATGAAGAACATGATTCAGGTGATTCGATTGAATCAGATGAAGAGGTGGAACTATATATTCCAGTTGTAAGGAGGTATGATCGAGTAAGGAAAATAGTTGAAAGGTATAGTCCACCTTATTTTCATTATGAATTTGTGTTATTTTCCACTAATTATGAGCCCAAGCTATTCAGGGAGGCATTTGACTCGACATAGGGTGAAATTTGGAAGGATTCCATGGTCAAAGAAATGGAATCCTTGCAAAATAATGAGACATGGGATTTGGTTGAACTACCTAATGGAATAAAAAATGTTGGTATCAAGTGGGTGTTTAAGAAGAAATTTAATGCAATGAGACAAGTAGAGAATTCAAAGCTCGACTGGTAGAGAAAGGGTATTCCCAAGTCAAGGGAGTTGAATTTAATGATATTTTCTCTCATGTTGAAAAATTAACCCCCATTAGAGTACTAAGTTCTTTGGTTGTATCATTTGATCTTGAGATAGAGAAAATGGATGTGAAGACAACATTCCTACATGGGGACTTGGAAGAAGAAATCTATAGGAAATAGAATGAAGGATTTTCATTAAAGGGTAAAACAGAGTTGGTGTGAAAAGTGAAGATACCCATTTATGGTATAAAGAAATCAACAAGGATTTGGTACCTAAATTTCAACAAGTACATCCTTAGTTTGGGATTTGTAAGAAGCAAGGATGATCACTATGTGTATTCCAAGAAGAAAACAATTGTTTCATATATGTAGCATTGTATGTCGATGACATGTTACTAGTAAGAAACAACATGGATGCATTGAAGGAGGTGAATATGTAGTCATCCTCCAAGTTTGACATGAAGGATCTCGATGTTGCTGACTTCATTATGGGAATGGAGATTAAGAGAGATCAAACAGTTAGAAAAATTTGGTTAACTCAAAAGAAGTATGATGAAAAATTCCTAAAATGTTTCAACATGCAAGAGTGAAAATCAGTCAAGGTATCTATTCCTATAGGGGTAAAACTAATGTTTGAGCAATGTCCAAAGACACAATAATAAATAGAGAACATGGCATGTGTTCCTTATCCTATTATTTTTGATAGTATGATGTATGAAATGGTCTACACTTGACCATATATTTCCCATGTAGTGGGAGTATTGAGAAGGTACATGTCGACACCTAGGAAAGAGAATTGAATTGCTTCCAAGAGAGTGTTCAAGAACTTGCGTGGCACAACAAAGTATGCAATCTGTTACCAAGGGAAACCTGAAACTAGAAAGGGAGTGAATGTACATGGATTTTTCAAGACCGAATAGGTTGGAGATCTTGATCGAAGAAGGTCGACCAACAGATATGTGTTTAGAATGTTCAGTGGAGCAATCACTTGGATGAGTAAGATATTGGTAGTAGTAGCCTTGTCAACAATAGAATCTGAATACATGGAAACCACCCATGCAAGCAAATGATCAGTATGACTGCATATATTGTATTCATGGAATGGGTTTGAGAAGCAAGCTACGGGGATAAATTGTGATAGTATGAGTGGAATTTTATTGGAAAAGAACCCATATTACTATTCTAGGATGAAGCATATTGATGTACAATACCATTTCATGAGAGACATGGTGGAAAGCATAAAGGTGTTGTTGGAGAAGGTATACACTTTGGAAAACATAGAAGACTCTTTGACCAAGTTTATAAGTGGCGTGAAGTTCTCTTGGTGTAGAGAGGCAATGGGAATTGCTGCCCTGGACCAGTAAACATAAGTTCAAGTTATCCTATGCAAAGAAGACAACAAGTGGGAGATTGTTGCGAATGTTATATTCTTTGCAATATAAATTCAGTCAATCAACTGGCTAGTTAAGGATGATTGAATAGGGAATGGATTGAATGACAGTTAAGTCAAGTCTATCATTAATGGATAGTCGATAGGTGGTTGAAGGAATGAACCAATTGGAGGTCGATTGGTATCCAATTGAACGTCGATGATGAAACCGACTGGAGATCATCTAGATGGTCAATTGGTATCTGATTGGTAGTTGATTGGTTCATAGGTTATTGGTGTTTCTTCATGGATCTATAAACAATTTTGGGCACAAAGAATTAGGGTTTACATGTTGTAGATTCCTATAAATAGTACATTACGTAATATTGTCTAGGTTACTAATAGTATTTTGTAAACTCTCAGTTTCAGAGAGAGTGTTGTAACTATGCCTTGCAAGAGTGCATTAGTCATGAAGATGTAATTCAAATTTTCTATAGGGTTGTCCTTATGGTAAAGAAAGAGATTAGGATCATGAATTGTGTCTTAGGTGTGGACCAAGTTAGTCATGTAACTCTTTATTCACTGAAGAATAAGACAACAAAGGAGTGGGAATCACTCAAGCATTATCGGTTTTCTCGGTTAATGGTTTCCATGGTAAATCTCTATGTACTGTGTGTGATTGTCATTGTGTATTTTATGTTTAACTATATCTTCTCTTTCATGTCTATTTTAGTGTTTCTCTACAGGTCATACATCCTAGTACCAACCCTTACTCATCACCATTAGTCACGGTGTTAAATAAGGAAGGCATTCGACGTATGTGTCTTGATTTTAGGGATCTCAATAAGTTAACAATAAAGGAAAACTTCCATGTCCTATTTATTGATTATCTCATGGATTAACTTCATCTAGCTAAGTTTTTCACTAAGCTTGATCTGCATTCAAGCTACCACCAAATTAGGATGAATGAGATATACATCCCTAAGTTATCCGAAAAATCCTTAGACGTTGATCAATTTTAAATAAATATAAAAATCTACCTGATCTTCGAAATAATAATGATTGCTTCATTTATTGCAATTACATGTGAAATAATTATTTAACCATATACACTTTAATGATAACTAACTCGCAAATAACTAAGCATGAAATGAACAACAATGACAAAATCACATACACAAGTTTGATAACAGAGTTCACCCAATTTGGGCTACGTCTCTCAGTCCGCTTCCAATAGATACCTTCTTTATTAATGCTCAAATGCTTGTGTTTTACAATTACCATTTTACATGCTGCTCAAATGTAGAAATGGAGTGCATTGTTGGAATGCTTGCAAAAAATTGTGAAAAATGAGTATAAATTTCTTGAAATTACACTAAGGGACCTATCATTACGCTTTATGATGTAGCCTCAAAGCCTATGTACCCTCGAGAATGCACTTTGAGACAATATCTGCATAAAATAATGTGTTTTTACAATCCTCAGTCCATGCACCCATTAAATAGGGTGCGGTCCCTAACCTCCTACCTTCACTTCTCGGTGACATCAACATCATAATAAATATATTGGTTATGATTTGTTACAAAAAATCAGATATTTTTCATGTTGTTTAATGGAAATATGCTAAGTCGTTGGTATAGTTTGGCAGGTTGGGGGTTCTATTCCCACTGACCACAAGTTGTGGTGTTAATTTTTGGTTGGTATACTATATATATATATATGGAATATAGTTGGGAACCATCTGATCCCTTGGAACAAACTCCCACAAATATAGCATGGTTATATGGAATAATATATAGTCTAGGGGTTGGGGACTTATCCCTCGACCCCTTTTCCCCACCACATAGACTTTGGATTAAACTTAAATATACATTCCAAGGTATATGGTTAAGTCTCATACGTGTGGCACATTAGAAATGGAGGTTTGTTTAAGTCTTTTGGAGTTCTCTATTTCAACCCCTTTCGACTCCCAAAAATTTTACATAATTATGAACATAAAGGCCAATAGAAGGTCGCCACGTGGCAACCTTTCATCGACTTATCCATGCCACGTGTTGATGAATAATTTGACCATATGGAGTGTACAAATCACCCAATCAGCTGCCAAAAATCATGTGACATGTCACTAGTACAATCATGTGCCGCGTGTCACCCTTGTAGTGGTGACACATGTCACCCTTTTGACTTTTGACCCGATTTGACTTAAACTTTGACCGTTCATAAATTTTTCATATGAACTTTGTTTGAGGTGATTTTTGCACCATTGAAAAACTATTGCTAATCTCTACACATTGATGGTGTTTTTCAGAGCGTTTGGGAAATTTCAATTTTGATCATTTTTTAACCATTCCACTATGGACGTTCCAGAACCTCCTAGACCTTTGTGAGAATTCCCAAATCCCCCTAGATTATTCCTCCCCATTGAAAGACGTTTGTATGACCATAATTTTTTATTACTCGGAAACTAAGTGAGGGTAAATATCCCTCACCCTTATGATCTCCATCCATTTTGACCTTCTTGGTTTTACCCCTTTCAGACCAACTCGAATATTTTCCACATCATTTTGTTGTGAAGTATTGATTATTCTATCAAGAATAACATCTTCCTCTAGCTCGTCCAAATATTCTGGAGCAAAATCATCAACTGCTGGAATTTGAATTCTTTCATCTTCATCCATAATCATTGAAGGATCATAAAGCGTCAAATTCTCAACATTTACACTGAATACATTTGCATGTAGGCTAGTAGATCTAAACGAAAGGCATCAATACCAATATTATACAAGATCTTGAATGGATCATATCATATTGGCCTTATCTTTTTACCTTCACCTTTCATTCTATCCTTGCTGATATGTAACCATACTTGATCACAGACTTCAAATTGATGATCAAGACGATGTTTTTCATGCTTTTCCTTGTACTTGACTTGGATTTTATCCAATTGTTCCTTTACTTCTTGATGTACCTATTGAATATTTTGAATGATCCTTTTAGCTTTATCTGTATCATCTTGCCCATCTGCTTGATTTTCTCCAAAAACAAATTCCATAGGTGATTTAGGAAAGTACCCAAAACATACTTCAAGAAGAGTTTTCTGAGTAGATTAATGCATGGTATGATTATAGGCATGTTGTATATAAGGTAATTGTTCATCCCATAACTTAGGTTTTTTTCCACTGTACCCTCGAAGTAGATGTACCACAGTTCTGTTTACCACCTCTATCTGTTCATCTGTCTGTGGATGAAAAGTTGTGCTCTTCTTCAACTTAGTGTCCATTGGTTCCCATAAATGAGACTAAAACTTTCCCAAAAATCGAGAGTCTCTATATGATATAATAGATGTAGGAATTCCAAAATGAACCCATATGTTAGCAAAGATCATTTTTTATGTATGTTCAACTGTGACCTATTTCTTGCATGGCATTAAAATACACATATTGTTGAATCTATCCACAAAAACATATAGATAATCATGACCTATCCTAGATATCGACAAACCTCCTACAAAATCCATGGAGATACTTTCCCATGGCTCAGAAGGTTTGGAAGTGGTTTATATAACCCAAAATTTTTGCTTCTAGGATCACTTGCGGCACACATAACACACCCTTTGTTATACTTGGAAACTACTTAATTCATTCGAGTCCAATAACCATATCTCTGCAATTGTGCTACTGTCTTACCAACCCCAAAATTACCAGACATGAGATATGTATGGACTTCTCTTATTACATTTACTATTTCATCTCTGGGTATACAAAGATTTCCAAGATGATATAACAAATTTCGATGCATATAATAATTTGACTTTTGATTTCCATGAGTTATTGCATCATATACCTCCTTAAAATCATCATCCTTAGCATAGTGTTCTGCATAGATTTCGTGAGTTAAAGGATTATACCTAAGTATTTTGGATGTAGTAATCACTAGTCTTGACAACATATCCACAACCTTGTTATAAATACCTTTCTTATACTTGATTACCAAATGAAACTATTGTATAAAACCCATCCACCTGAAGTGTTATGATTGTTATAGCTTGGTCTGTGACTGTAAATACTGTAATGGTTGATGATCGGTATGAATTATTATCTCCTTTCTCATTAAGTAATGCTTCCATTTCTTTACACTTTGTACCAATGCATGCAATTTCTTATCATATGTTGGATAGTTAATCACAACTTGAGTGAAAGTATCTTAATGATAACATATAGGTTTACCTCGTTGCATCAAGACTGCTCCCATGGCATATCCGCTTGCATTGTTTTGAATCTCAAATGGTTGTTGTAGATCTGGCAGTGCCAAAATTGGTGTGGTTCTTATCTTTTCCTTTAATGTCTCAAAGGATCTTTTCCTTTAATATTTTCCCGCAACTACCATACTATCAACACTCCCTCCTATATAGGGAGGTATAAAAGGAAATGGTCTTGAGCACAAACAAACCATTCAACTGGTAGCATCATCATAGCCACACATGCTATCTCATGATCAAATCATGAGCATTGTCATCATTATCCAACTGGATAATATCCATGACAATCAATACAATGTCTATGATAGAACACAACTGTGTCTATCCATAGTAGTACATAACTACTATCCAATGGTACACAACCATACCAAGTAGCACATTGCTACTAACCAGTGACACATAGTCATAATCAGTGGAATGCATCCACCACAATAGTATACAACTACTGTCCAGAGACATACAATCTCTACAACAATCATATCATATGATATCAACCTGCATAAACAATATTATGATACAAGTTGAGTCATTTGGTCCATTCTTCCACTCACATCTGTGAGATCTGGAATATCATCTGCCCTCATACAGTTGTTACACATGAAATTTGCACACCTAGGTACCTCGCCCTAAGTGTCATAAAGTGTCATATAAGTGTCTCATACACCTTGACACCATGGAATAACCTGGAAAGTGTTTATCCTCATACAACTGTAACAGAGTCAACCATAAAAAATATCTTGTTTCAATACCTGTGTCAGTCCACGTTCATTTGATAACTATAAGAAGAAGATAACTGTCAGATTACCTTGCATTTATGAAAAGGTGATCATTATTCTCACCTTTGTCCTCGTATGGACAAGGTTCTTCTCTTTTGGAAAAACTTCAACTTCCAAAATGTTTTCGTAAGCTTTCTCCCAACCCATTGTTAGTTGATGGATTGGTCAGTCTGGTTCCATCCTCAGTCAATCCCATTGATCAGGTGGTCAATCTAGTTTCATCCTCGATTGAACCCCTCACCAAAGTGGTTTCTCCAGTTAATTCATCGATCAATCCCACTCCTCCTCTGACGAGTGCTAAAGTGATTGATACAGTCCCGTCATTGGTCAGTCCCACCCTTCATCTGAAGAGTTTCAAAGTGGTCGACCCAACTCCACCATTGGTCGATCCCACTCCTCCTCTGACGAGTGCTAAAGTGACTGATCCATTTCCATCATTGATTAGTACCACCCTTCATCCGAAGAGTGTCAAAGTGGTCGACCCAACTCCGCCATCGTTCGATCCCACTCCTCATCTGATGAGTGCCAAAGTGGTTGCTCCGATGACTTGATCGATCACTCCCACTCCTCCTCTAATGAGTGTCAAAGTGGTTTCTCCGATTACTTCATTGGTTGATCCCACTCCTCCTTTGAGAAGTGTCAAAGTGGTTTCTCTGGTGACTTCATCAGTCAATCCCACTACTCCTCTGACGAGTGCGAAAGTGGTTGCTCTGATTACATCATCGGTCAATCCCACTCTTCCTCTGACGAGTGCCAAATTGGTTGCTCCGGTTAGATCATCGGTCAATCCCACTCTTCCTCTAAAGAGTGCCAAGGTGGTCGATTTGATCTCATCATCGATCGATCCTACTCTCATGTTAGAGAGTAAACCCAATTCTGCCCACATTTTTCTCGTTGAAACAGTATCTACTGTGTCGGGGGGCATTCCTCCTTCTCCTACGAAAACCCCTCCAAGTAATGAGGCCATCCTTTTTGATTGGGGTGTGCTAATTGGACTTTGTCTTCCCTCTCACATTCCTTTCAATATTATAGTATAGGTTTGTGGTCGGGATGTTCCTCATACACTGATAGACGAAGGTTCGTCCGTTAGTATTTTGTCCTCTATTGCTTGGAAATATTTGGGTTATCCTCAGCTTGTGTCGGTTACCCAAAATTTGTTCGCTTTTAACAGAAGAACCAGTCACCATTTAGGGATCCTTCCTCAATTTCCTGTAACTTTGGGAGGGAAAATAGTCTTTATTGATGTTATGATAGTCCATGACACCTTGGATTTCGATTTACTCCTTGGGAGAGATTATGTCTATGCCATGAAAGCTATTGTGTCCACTTTTTTCCATGTGATGTCTTTCCCACAAGATGGAAGAATGGTGACTATTGATCAACTTTCATTTGTTTTCCCTGACTTGACCATCAATCCAATGAACTCCCTAAACAAGCCTTATATGCAGTTGGTATCATCTCTGCCACATGTCAATTATGTGGCGCTGTCTCCCATGACTTAAACTTCTGATGATTTGGATTTGGTAGTTGACATGGTGATCTCTTCGGTAGGGCTATTGGAGCATGATCTCCTTACCCCTGATGAGACCCTCGACATGTGTTCCTTCCAGAGCATTCTTATTCCATCTAGTGAAGATATCTTGGAAGCCATGATCGAGTTTTGTCCCTTGACATGGTGTCCTTCCAGAGCGTTATCCTCTTGGAAGCCTTGATCAAGAAGAAGTCATGAGAATAGTTTCTCTTCTCTGTGGAAATCTCGTTAAAAAATGAAACAAAGGTTACGAGCATAGTTTCTCTTCTCTGTGGAAAGCTCGTTAAAAAAAGAAACAGAGGCTACGAGCATAGTTTCTCTTCTCTGTGGAAAGCTCGTTAAAAAATGAAACAAAGGCTACGAGCATAGTTTTTCCTCTCTGTGGAAAGCTCATTAAAAATGAAACAAAGGCCTTGAGCATAGTTTTTCTTTTCTATAGCAAGCTTGTAAAAAAATGAAACAAAAATATGGGGATTGAACTCAGAGCCTTGATCATAGTTCTTTTCTTGTGTCAAGCTTGTTAAAAAATGAAACAGTCACCTTTCCTGTCAGGTCGAGTCTTTTGCCAGATCTCGTAGATGTCGAGTCGAGTCTTTCATTAGCTCTCGTATTTGAACCTTCATTTCATCCACCTGTATCCTTTTTCTCCATCTAGTACAGAAATTGGTGACAACCTCAAAGTTGGTGAATGAATTGAAGCTTGGGGGGCATGTCTCTGGCCTTTGATGATCATTCTGGAGTTAAGCCACTAGATTTTCAAGCTGGGGGCATACTGATCTTAGTCTTTGTTCTTTCTTGCGCTCGTAAATACATGAGAATGTAACGGAGTAGAATTTTATCACTTTTTCGGACTCGTAAAGGTTACACGAAAAAGGAACCCCTTAGAGTCCCCTTTAATCTCTTTTCAGACTCTCTAAACATGAAAATATTGTCGAGTGATCTTGATTCCTTTCCCACTCGTTAAAAGTTTTGAAAGGGAATATTTCGAGTGATAATTTATCTCTTTTCTGGCCTCGTGAGTCTAACATTATGAAAAAGGACAACATTGGAGTCGTCTTTAATTTGTTTTCAGACTCTCTAAATATGAAAAACCACTGAGTTTACCTTCTCTGGACTTGTTAAAAAATCATACATTGAAGGGCCCATATGGGACCGAACCCTTACTTCTTCTAGTTTGTTAAACAAAGGAAGAGGGACTTACTAAAGGTGAGTTATATCAAGCATGTGTTACCCTCCTTGATCTCGTTAAATTAAAAATAGGTACAAATCTATCTGGATGGGGGAAAAATTGAAGGAAGCAAGCCAAGCAGTTTTTGAGAACATTACCAGTAACCCTTACAGTCGCCCTTGAACACGACATTTTAAATTTGCACGCATTTCAATATGCTAAGGCTCTGCACTGAACCAATCCTTTGAGTTTCCTCAATCCTTTGGGTCACCTGACGTAAAGTCACAACATCCATTGCATTATCAAGTTTTGGTCCATGTCAAGTTTCTGTTGTTATGCCTCAGTGTTCAAGGGAAGTACCTGCTTTAAGAGTCAGCCATCACAAATATCTTATTTCAATACCCATGTCAGTCCATGTTCATTTGATCTACCAATTACATCTCTGTGACCATTTTTTTTCATTGATGGGGGATACATCAAGGCCCTCCCTCGACGAGGCTATTCCTGTCGACTTCAACACATTATCTAGGAGCTAGACCTAGAAACCAATTAGTACCTTGGGACCTGCATGCCTCAATGGCAGGCCTCCTAGCATTTGACAATGGGTTTACATCATTGACCTCTGATCGGATGATTCCACGGATGTTCGACTTCAACTCATCCATTCACATTCGTTGGAATGTACTAGAGTACTTTGGGAATCATTGACATCAATGGTGATTTCCCTCACACTTGTTAACAGTTTAAATCATTGACCAGTAATCAAGTGGTTTCTGCCATGTTCGACATTGGGACATCTATTCACATGGTTAGAATTGTATTACATCAAGATCGGTAAGAAGACCCTGGGTTGAGTGATCGCTTTGATATATACTTTTCCCAGGTTGCGACAAATTTTCTTTTGAAGATTGACACATATACTATTACATAGATCCACTTTGTATCGGTCTGTGGCTATGTCTTGTCGTCTCGTAGATCCACTGTGTATTTTTTGTGGCTACGATCAGTTCATGTCATGGAATTATAGATCCACATTGTATCTTTGGTGGCTATACTCTTCAGTCAATATGATTATGGATTCACAGTGTATTTTATGGCGGCCATACTTGGAAAATCTTTATCACTCAAGCATAGGTTTGCCTGCCTTGGGTTTGAAACATGTCATAACATTTGTTTGATGGTTGTTTGCAGCTTCTACCAGGTTCTCTGAGTCCACATCCTTGCTTTAAAGATTTGTAAAGTGTTTCGACCATCATTCTCTCTTCTGACCTCACACTTTAGGGGGAATTTTGTTACATATAAAATTTGCACACCTAGGTACCTCGCCCTAAGTGTCGTAAAGTGTCATATAAGTGTCTCATACACCTTGACACCATGGAATAATCTATGTCACACTCCCTAGTCAATATGGAGGAGGGATATATTACATGAAGTCCAAAATACCAAGTACACATGAATTATTATTAATATTCATGGAAAATAAAGTAATTAAGTGTGAGAATCCACCTCACATTTGGGTTCCTATTTTTAGGGAAGGTGGAGGATCTCATGGATGGTTGAAATATTTCCTCCTTAAAATCCTTGAGAGATATTTCCTCCCCAAAATCCTTAAGAGATCTTTTCTCTCTAAATATCTTAGAGATCCCTTTCTTAGTGGATCTGATGAGAGATCCTCTCCATGGTAGTTAAGCCTCCAAATCCTATATAATGAGGGATTTCCATGGAAGAGGGGAAGATGGAGATTGAGAATTACACCAAACTTATGATCCCATAAGTTAGATTCCATTGAAGCATAATCAATGTAGATTACTTGAGCAAAAGGGTTGGACAAGGAGAGCTGGAAGAAGTTGTTGCACCTTCATCAGAGGATTGTAAGTACTCTTCATTTGTTCTCATCAATATATACATGCTTGGCCTGTTTCTTTCAAGTTTATGCTTGTTTCACATGAACTTGTCTCTAGTAGATAGATCTGTATTTGATCTAATCTCAGTAGAATAGGAAATTTGTTGTATCTTTCTTTATGCTACAGGACCTATCGAGGGGCTTGGGAGTGAAGCTCAACTTGGATATTGCGAGGACAAACGCCATTTAAAAAAGGTACACTTTTCTTCTTCCTCTTCATTCATTAGATTAATTAGATCTAAAAGGATGCCAGTGTCCACGTTAAGCAGTTTTGTGTCTTGTCCTTAGGAGTCTAGAGACCAGGAGGGAATCTGCTTGTCCGCAGGATGATTCACCTGGAAAGTCTTTATCACTCAAGCATAGGTATGCATGCCTTGGGTTTGAAACATGTCATAACATTTGTTTGATGGTTGTTTGTAGATTCTACCAGGTTCTCCGAGTCCACACCCTTGATTTAAAGATTTGTAAAGTGTTTCGACCATAATTCTCTCTTCTGACCTCACACTTTAGGGGGCATTCTATTACACATGAAATTTTCACACCTAGGTACCTCGCCCTAAGTGTCGTAAAGTGTCATATAAGTGTCTCATACATCTTGACACCATGGAATAACCTATGTCACAATCCCTAGTCAATATGGAGGAGGGATATATTACATGAAGGCCAAAATACCAAGTACACATGAATTATTATTAATATTCATGGAAAATAAA
>ML822100.1:20102-33489 GCA_009831015.1 Picea engelmannii | reverse complement strand
AGTCTCCTATATATACCAAGGAGACATTTTCATTTTGAATCATCTTGTGCTTGAACATTTAAGTGGGGTAAAAGGAGGTTTCCCCCTCGAAGAGGCTTATTATCTGAAATTATCTCTTTTTCAAGGCGTTGAGTACTTTTCCTAAGGTTTTTCTATGCTATATTGATGTTTGGTTCTTAACATGTACAATGATTGATTCAATAGGTTCACATGGTTGCATCGGATGATCAAGTTGTTCTGTTTCTTCATTTTGACTTTTTGGAGGACATGTGATTTCTTCTTTAGGTTCTTCATGCTCTTCTTCTTCTATAGTTTCTTCTATGGATTTCTTGAAAGACATATTTTCATTGAAGGTTGCATCTCTGCTAACTTCAACCTTATATTGTTCTGAGATATATATTCTGTAGGATTTGGATGATTCACTGTATCCCAAATATATGCCCTTCTTTCCTAAGGGTTCTAGTTTCTTCCTTTTATCCTTGGGGATGTGAATGTAAACAGATTCCACATTAGGTTTATTTCCTGAGAAGGATTCTTCTGGATTTATATCCTTCAATATGTGGTGGGAACTTTTGTTCTGAACATATATTGTTGTCATGGCTCCTTCTCCCCACAAATACATAGATAAACCTTTATCAGTTATTAGTTCCTTCACCGTTTCTTCAATATATCTATTCTTCCTTTCTGCTACACCATTTTGTTGAGGATTATGAGGAACATTTAGCTCCCTCCTAAACCCTCCCGATTTTCAAAAGGCAACAAATTCCTTGGATGTGTATTCTCCTCCATTATCTGTTCTCAATGTCTTGATTTTCTTGTTTGTGAGGTTCTCTATTTCTACTTTGAATTCTTGAAACTTGCTGAAAAATTCGTCCTTTGTCTTCAAGAGATATAATCAAGTCTTTCTTGAGTAATCATTAATGAATATTACATAATAAAGAGAACCTCCTAGATATTTGACTAGCATCATACCACATACATGTTAATGTATTAGATCTAGGATTTCCTTAGATCTATTATTGCTACTTGAGAATGGTTTCTTAACATTTATACCAAGAGCACATCCTTTGCAAATTCCTTCATGTGTAGATTGTAGTTCTGGTATTCCTCCAACCATATTTTCGAGGAAAGGTAATTCTTGATAATTAATATGAGCATACCTTCTATGCCAAAGTTCATTGGGATTGACTTCATCATGTACAAGAGCTTCATCATTTTGTTCTAGTAGTCTGTATATTCTTCCTTCACATATTCCAATAACTCTAGTGTTCTCTATGCTGGAGTCTCTAGATCAAGATAATACTTTTCCATATACAAAAACTATTTTGTTTCCTTTGTCTTCTAGGAAAGATATGGATACAATATTATTTTCTAAACCAGGTACATATAAGACATTGCTGAAATGAACATTGTTACCTGTTTTCAATTTGATGGAGGCTTGATCGATTCCCTCGACTAGATAGGTGTT
This sequence comes from Picea engelmannii, assembly GCA_009831015.1. NCBI lineage: Eukaryota > Viridiplantae > Streptophyta > Pinopsida > Pinales > Pinaceae > Picea > Picea engelmannii. The sequence continues at coordinate 32,021 of ML822100.1, read as the reverse complement.
CTTATCTCCACGTTTTACCTTGTAGGATGTCCTCTTTTCATTTAGATTAGAGAGTATGACCTGGTCTCCTGTCATATGCATGGAAGATCCACTGTAAATTATCCACATGTCATCTTCAAGAGTTCTTGTGAGAGATAAATAGTGTAGATGATCCGTCTTTTCATTCATGATTTATGTTGACTGGTAACTGGTCAAACTTTGACTTTGACCCAAAATCTCAACCTTGACATTTTTTCCTTATGAGAGTGCCAAGAGGTGCGTTGGACTAAGGTGCACTAGAATATCATCTCCTTGAGTAAGGTGTTCCATCATAAGATGTTGGGAAAGAGTTTTAGGGTTTTGTAGCTGCACCTGCTAGTATCCCTAGCGACAGTGCTTCAATATCTACACCTTCTAGAAACCCTAGCGATAGTTCTTCAACTAGCCTTATAACCTTATGGATTAAATTCCTTCCAGTGGTTAGACTGAATGAAGGAGGTGTGGGCCCATAACTTGTTAGAAAAGTGGGTGTGATCATTTAACCATAGACAATATAGAAATATTGTCACCCAACCATAGGCACAAATGCCACCCTCGAGCACCTTGACCTTGATAGAGAGAAGCATTCTGGTAGAAAATCAATAACCAAACAATGCTAATGCACCAAGAAAATATAACCAAGAATGATCAGAAATTCCAACCCAGAAAGATGAAAATTATAGGTTGCGGTAACTGTAGCTGCAACTGCTCTCCAAACTTGCGCACTACTAAATTTTCTACAGTGCGCACTATTGAATTTCCCTAGTTGCAAGTTGTGTGTGCAAAATGAGCTCTGGCACCCTATATTTATACTATTCTCTTTAATTTTTTTGGTCTGACTTCTCTTTCTGGAGGCTAAAGACTCAATATAAAATATTCTCTTTAGTCGACTTCTCTTCTAGGGTTATGTCCAAGTCTTTTAGGGTTTCTCTTGCTTCCCGTAATATTCTAATATCATAAAATGTTACAAATGGAGGTTGATACCTCCCACAGCTACCATAATATCAACACTCCTTAACTTGCTTCTTTATTTCTTCATTCTTGATTACTCATTACTTGTACATTCCAATATTCAAAAGAGGAGCATCTTGTTGTAAATAAATTTCATGTTCAACCTCCCTTACATGAGGCAACCCTGTAGGTTCCTACAACAAATCATGATAGTTAGATATGTTGTTTACCATCTCTTGTTTATGATCTGGATCACAACCTATTAAATCATCAATTATATCTTCTTCTTTTTGTTTCACTATCATGAGAAAAAAATATTTACTTGCGCTCACGAGTCTCTTCATTTTCCTTGTGCTTACTAAAGAAACATTAGTATTGATATGATGAGCTCTAACAATATATTCAACCTTGTTCTTGAAAAGATGATATTTATCCTCTTTGCGATATAATGTAGCCTTCCTGTCAAATAGATATGGACTACCCAAGACAATGTCGTAAATGTCAAGAGGCACAACATCTAACTCAACCTTGTCAAAGAACATAACCGTAATTGCAAATCTGATATTACACGATTTTGTTACCTACAACTTAGCATCTTCACATACCCATCCTAATGGATAAGGATTTTGGTGAGGTGTCATCTTCAAACCCAACTTCTTAAAAATTGCTTCAGATATTAGGTTAACTTTGTTGGATTACTGAGGAGGGGGGGGGTGAATCAGTAATAGATAAATATAATCCTTTTTAACCATATAATGCAAGTGTTATATCAATGTAGCATTATCATCCAATAATTGCAGAGTAAATAAACAATGAACAAATGAGCAATCATACACATACATAGTACACCAATGTTTTTACATGGAAACCCAAAGTGGGAGAAAACCACATAATGTTTTTTCTTTTATGTCTTGAAGAATTACATTCATTGGAAGCACCAAATTTCTTTGTTTTCCAGCTGCAACTGGAAGGAGGCTCCAACCCCCTAGTTTCTTAGGCTACAACCTGAGGGAAGATCCAACTCCCCAATTCTTTGGCTACAACCAAAAGGAGGCTACAACCCCCTAAGTTCTCCAGCTACAATTGGAAGGTGGCTACAACCACCTATCCTTTCCTGGTCCAACCTGTTAGTAAAGTGGGTGTGCTCATTTAACCATAGACAATATATCAATATTGTCACCCAACCATATGCACTAATTCCACCCCCGAGCACCTTGACCTTGACAGAGAGAATAATTCTGATAGAAAAAAAATAGCCAACCAAGGCTAATGCACCAAGCAAAGATAACCAAAAGTGATCAGAGATTCCAACCCAAAAAAACCGAAAATGCAGATTTCAGAACTGCAGCAGCAACTTCTCCCCAGACTTGCGCACCATTAGACTTTTGCAGTGCGCACAAGTGTATTTCTACAATTCTGAGAAATCTGGCTAAAATGAAGAATGACGTCCTATATTTATACTGATTTTTCCAGACTGCCTGGGCCGACTTCTCTTTCTAGGTGCTAAATACTTAATATATAATATTTTCCTTAGCCAACTTCTCTTATAGGGTTATATCCAAGTCTTTTCTTGCTTCCAAAATATTCTAATCTCATCAATGGTCACAAATGGAGGTTAATACCTCCCATAGCTACCATAATATCAACACTCCCTCCTAGCTAGGGAGGTATAACAGGTAATGGTCTTGAGCACAAAAATACCATTCAACCATTAGCATCATTATAGACACAGAGGCTATCTCACGATCAATTCACGAGAACCTTCATCATTATCCAACTGGATAATATCCGTGACAATTAGTACAATGTCATCTAATAGAACACAATTGTGTCTATCCATAGTAGTACACAACTACTATCTAGTGGTACAAAAACACACCAAGTAGTACACGAATACTTAATCAGTGACACATAGTCACAACCAGTGGAACATATCCACCACAGTAGCATACATATATTGTCTAGAGACATATAATATCCATAGAATTCATATCATCTGATATCAACCTGCACAGAAAAAAATATCATGATATAAACTAAGTCATCTGGGCCAGTCTTCAACTCACATTTGTGAGATATGGAAGAACATATTCCCTTAGAAATCAAAAAACAAACCATGGGATATCTGGACTATTCTTCCCAAGCATGGAAGAATAAATTTCCCTGATTTCTGAGCCTGGACCATTCACCTAACTGGGCCATTCCTCCGACACTAAACACAGTGCAACCTGGAGAGAATGAATCTTCCCTAGGGAATTCCTGTTCCTGATTGTTGAACCTGGACCATTAACCTAACTGGGCATTTCCTCCAGCACTAAATAAAGTGCAACCTGGAGAGAATGAGTCTACCCTATGGAATGATTGTCCATGCCATTTCCTAAGGAAATGACTGTCCTGCACCAACCTCCAAAACAGACCATTCTTTGAAACTGCTCACAACTGTGAACTTCGAAATAATGACTACCCGACGAGGCAGACCATTCTTCTTGACCACTACTGAGAGTGACTACCAAGAAGAAATATTTTCCTAGACCATTCCCCCACACTGGCCACAAGGAGAATCGTTGTCTATGGTACATAAAAAATCTACTGAACCATTTTCATTATGAAATGACCATTCGATCTGGACCATTTTTGGAACTGGAAAATTCATGTCGCTCAGAAATATCAAACCACTTTTCGAACTGGAAAGGAAATTCCCATCCTGCACCATTTTCCAAGATTAAAAAAATGATTGTTCGTAAATCAATGATATATCAGTGCTCCCTCCCAACCTGGAGAGCCATTTCTTCCCTTTCAACTAAGGGATTTATTTCCATGATTCCCAACTTGTCTTGTAAGTATGCAAAATTTATTTTAGAGAGAGGCTTTGTCAAGATATTTGTTGTCTGCTCATCTATGGGGATATAATGGAGCTTCACTTCTCCTTCATGGACTTTATCTCGAATAAAGTAGTATTTGATCTTAATGTGTTTCGACCATTCATGAAACACAGGGTGTTTTGATAGCCTTATACAAATTTGATTGTCACATTATATTATGGTCAAATCTAGAACCTGATCAAATAATCCAGAAATCATCTTTTTCAGCCATAATGCTTCTGTACATGCCTCACATGCTACAATATATTCTTCTTCTGTTGTGTTGAGTGCGACAAACTTTTTTTTCCTGCTGCCTCAAGATATCATAGAGGAGCCCAAGATGAAACACATCCCTGAAGTACTCCTTCTGTCTTCTGCTCTTCCTTCCCAATCTGAATATGTGAATCCATGAAGCTGTATACTCTGGATGCGGTATATATTAAACCATAGTTTAGTGTCCCACGAATATATATTAGAACATGCTTTGCAGCTATCCAATGCTCATGTCTGGGTTCCACCTAGAACTGGATTAGTGTGTTTACGATAAAGCAAATATCTGGTAGAGTATTTACTAAATACATCAATGACCCAATCAATTACCGATATAGGGACGGGTCTACTGGGTCAGAGTCCGAGTCTCTTACTTTTCTTATATCTGTGGTCATAGGAGTGTCCATGGATTTGCAATCCATCATTCCAAACTTATGAAGAATATTCATTGCATACTTTCCTTGTTCAAGGAATACTTCACCACACTTGTGCCATACTTTTAGTGCCAAGTAATAATGCATGAGACCAAGATATTTCATATCGAACTCAGAGGCTAGTTCCTTTTTACACTGGATGATGAGATACTCTTCACTTGTCAAGAATAAATCGTTGACATATAACAATAGAATCACAAGTGCATTGTTCACGACTTTGTAGTAAATATTTGGATCTACATGACTCTTGGAGAAACCAAGTCTTATTAAGTAGTTATCTATTCTAGCATACCAAGCTCTTAGGTACCACTTGGGAATTTGAGTGTTTTTGCTTCTTGTAGGGTAGCTTCAATCCAAGTTGGACATTTCTTGGTTTTGGGTACAGTGTCTGATTCAATAATTTTACATGGTTGCATCAGATGATCAAGTTGTTCTAATTCTTCATTTTGACTTTCTGGAAGACATGTGCTTTCTTCATTAGGCTCTTCATACTCTTATTCTTCTATAGTTTCTTATATGTATTTCTTGAAAGCCATATTTTCATTAAAGGTTATGTCTTTTCTGAATTCAACCTTATGTTGTTCTGGGATATAGATTCTATAAGACTTAGATGATTCACTGTATCCCACAAATATGCCCTTCTTTCCAAAGGGTTCTAATGTCTTCCTTTTATCCTTGGGGATGTGAAAGTAAACATGGAATCCAAAGATTCTTAAGTGTTCCACATTAGGTTTCTTTTTTGAGAAGGTTTCTTTTGGAGTCATATCCTTCAATATGCAGTGAGGACTTATGTTTTGAACATATATTGTTGTCATGGTTTCTTCTCCCCATAGATACATAGATAAACCTTGATCGTTCAATAATGCCTTCACAGTTTCTTCAATAGATATTTTCTTCCTTTCTACTACACCATTTTGTTGAGGTTTATGAGGAACAATTAGATCCCTCCTAACCCTAACTGATTTTCAAAAGGAAAAAAATTCCTTGGATTTATATTCTCCTCCATTATCTGTACTTAAGGTCTTGATTTTCTTGTTTGTGAGGTTCTGTATCTCTGCTTTGAATTCTTGAAACTTGCTGAAAAATTCATCCTTTGTCTTCAAGAGATATAACCAAGTCTTTCTTGAGTAATCATTTATGAAGATTACATAGTAAAGAGAACCTCCTAGAGATTTGACTGGAATTGCACCGCAAACATCTAAATGTATTAGATCTAGGATTTCCTTAGATCTATTATTGTTTCTTGAGAATGGTTTCTTAACATTCTTACCAAGAGAACATCCTTTGAAAATTCCTTCATGTGTAGACTGTAGTTCTAGAATTCCTTCAACCATCTTTTTGAGGAAGGGTAATTATTAATAGTTGATATGAGTATACCTTCTATGCCAAGTTTCATTGGGATTGACTTCATTATGTGCAAGGGATTCATCATTTTTTTCTAGTAGTCTGTATAGTCTTCCTTCACGGGTTCCAATAACTCTAGCATTCTCTGTGCTGGAGTCTCTAGGACAAGAAAATAATTTTCCATCTACAAAGGCTATTTTGTTTCCTTTGTCTTCTATGCAAGATATGGATACAATATTATTTTCTAAACCAGGTACATATAAGACATTTCTCAAATGAACATTGTTACCTATTTTCAATTTGACAGAGGCTTGACCGATTCCTTCGACTAGGTAAGTGTTTTTGTCTCCAAGTTCTACTTTGTACGATGCATTATTTTCATTTAGATTAGAGAGTCTGGCTTGGTCTCCTGTCATATGCCTGGAATATCCCCTGTCAATTATCCACATGTCATCTTCAAGAGTTCCTGTGAGCGTTGGATAGTGTAGATTATTCATCTTTTCATTCATGATTTATATTGAATGATAACTGGTCAAGCTTTGACCCAAAATATCAATCTTGATGTTTCTTCCTTTTGAGGGTGCCAAGAGGTGTGATAGACTAAGGTACACTAGAACATCTTCTCCTTGAGTAATTTATTCCATCATAAGGTGCTAGACAAGGGTTTTAGAGTTTTTGCAACTAAACCTGCTAGTAACCCTAACGACAGTGCTTTAGTAACTGCACCTGCTAGAAACCCTAGCGACAATTCTTCAACGAGCTTGATAAATTTATGGATTAGCTTTCTTCCAGTGGTTAGGCTGAACAGAGGAGTTGTGGGCCCATAACCTGTTAGTAAATTGGGTGTGCTCATTTAACTATAATCAATATAACAATATTGTCACCCAACCATAGCCACTAATGCCACCCCCGAGCACCTTGACCTTGAAAGAGAGAATAATTCTAGTAGCAAACCAATAGCCAACCAAGGCTAATGGACCAAGAAAACATAACCAAAACTGATCAGAGAGTCCAATCCAGAAAAACCAAAAATGAAGATTTCAGAACTGCGGTAGCAGCTGCTCCCCTAACTTACACACTACTGGACTTCTGCAGTGCGCATAAGTGTATTTCTGCAATTCTGAGAAATCTGGCTAAAATGAAGACTAACGTCCTATATTTATATTTCTTTTGCTAGGATGTCTGGGCTGACTTCTCTTTCTGGGTGATAAATACTTAATATATAATATTTTCCTTAGCCGACTTCTCTTCTAGGGTTATATCCAAGTCTTTTCTTTCTTCTGGAATATTCTAATCTCGTCAATGGTCATAAATGGAAGTTAATACCTCCCACAACTACCATAATATCAACACAACTTCCCTAAAATATAAATGCCAAATGTAGACAACCCGTCACTGTCACTTAATCAACTACTACCATTGTCAACCTGTACCAATAACCTGTAACAACCTGTACCAATCAACCTGCACCAAATAACCTGTACCAATAACCTGAACCAACATGTACCATGCATCAACCTTGACTCATCAAGATGTACCAACATCATCAAATATACACCTCATGTATATGCCAACTCATCAACTATACACCTCATGTATGTGCCAACTCATCAACTACTTGTCTCAACCATGTACCCAACATGTACCTCAACCATATACCAAAGACATACACCAATATAACCATCAAACGTTATCTAACAATTCATCACTCTATCCATAAACCAAATACCATAAACCCTTACATCAAACCATGTGCCACAACCTCACTGTTATGTAGCCTCAAGCTAAACCAACAACTTCACCAACACATCACAACCAAAAGACCAATACCCATATTCCAAATACCAACAAAAAAATACCAATTGTATCCCTCAACAAATCTAATATATGCATGAATACTGAACATCCAATACCATATTAAGAGCTAAACCCTAGATCAAAAAACATACCTCAAACAAGATGTGCCATATCTCTCATAAATATACCCCAACCATGTTACTACTGTGATTTTTTTGCCACATGTTTTCTTCCGCGATTTTTCTGCTGCACTTTTTCTACCGTGATTTTTCTGCCGCACTTTTTCTGCCGCGATTTTTCTGTTGAACTTTTTCTGCCGCGATTTTTCTTCCGCGATTTTTCTGTCGCACTTTTTCTGCCGCACTTTTTCTGCCGCACTTTTCCTGCCACACTTTTCTCTATCAATAATACCTACCCAAATAACCTTTCACAAAATAGATATTCAATAGGTTCAAGTGTAATTAAATGAGAGAGACTTGCCTCTTATTTATACTTTCATGTATCATCCCACTTTCCTTATTTTATGGAATTCTCCATTAACTTTATTATTTAAATAATTTCTTTTGCAAACACTTTGACTACTTTGACCTTTTGGGGCTTCTAGATGACTCATGAGGGTTCTCCAACTTCACATGGCCATAAATATCTAATCGTGAGGAGCTATGTGACATTCCACATACCACCGGAAATGGCATGACATGTACAATCCATATAGACTAGTCTTACCTACAAATATATCAAAACTCATACCATTATCCATCAAACAAACTTGGGTCCATTACCCAAACCTTTGTGCTACCAGAATTTATTCAAGGGTTGACATCAATTAAAACAAACTTTATATCCACTGTCAAATAAAGTATCTACTTTTGTATGCTTGACTATAACTCTGACATGGAAAAACTCACTTATTTTCTTTTAATCAATATCACTTTCCAATTTAGTGGATTTAACTAAAGAGTTTGAATTGATAACTAATATATCTTTTCTTCCTATTGCCATGATATTAGATTCATCCCCAAAATCTAACCCTAGATCTTAATGAGTTGATGCAACAATATTCTACTTCCCTTTATCCTTGAACTTCTTCGGTCGTAATTCTGGATGCAACTTCCAACATTGTGATTCCTCATGTCCCTATTTCTTATAGCAGGAACATGTAGGTCTTCCCTCATCTTGCTTCACTATAGCTAATTTCTTACTCTTTGATTTACCTTTCGGTTTATTTTCAAACTTGAATGGCTTCTTATCTTCACTCGCATACTTACCCTTACTAGCCTCCAGATGTGTATCTTGTACTGACACCTTATCAATTTTAGTAGGGTTAAACATTAAAATAGTATGACGAAGATATGAGTGGATGCCACCAATATACTTCATAAGAGTTTCATGAGTATACAATGGAATCCCTAATGATAATTCCTTCTTCTTGAATTCTTGTGTATATGCCTGAATATTCTGGCCTTTACCCTGTCTTAGGTGTCGCCATTCAATCATTATCATTTGCATATGTCTCAGTGGATAGAATTGTTTCCTTATAGCCTTAGTAAATGTATCCCATGAAGAGATTACTTTACCCTTTTGAGAAATATAAACTTGCATCTTACTCTCCCACCATATTAAGGTTGTGCCACTTAGTCGAAGAGAAACTAACTATATCTTTGCAGCCTTGTCCACAATCTTTTGAACCCTGCAATATACCTCTATTTGCTTGATCCAATTGCCCAATTTATCAACATTCAATTATTCATCATAGGTCAGCAATTTGAACTTGACATCCAACTTTAATAAAGGAATATTATGATTAGACTTCTTAGAGGAATTATTTCGATGAGAGGAATGTTCACTTTCCTATGAAGAAGATGATGATGATGAGGAGGAGGAAGGGAGATCTTAAGGTCCACCACCTTCACCTCCTCCTTCTCCTTTTATCGAAGATTCTCCACTTACAGGATTTCAAATTATTCATTGCAAATCCTATAATATCTCTCTCAACGATTGGAGAATAGCCTTGATTTTTTTGTGGCTCATGGGTTGATCTACTTATTCTCCTTTTTCAGAAGCCATCTTATGCTTATGAAGTCTTCTTTCAATTTCGGGCTTATAACTTGCAAGTTTTCCTTTACTAAGTTTAAGTTTGGCTCTTATAAGCATTCACTGCAAACACTTGTCAAACCTGCTCTGATACCAACATGATCCAAAAAATTCTTAGATGTTGATAAATTTTAAATAAATATAAACATCTACTTGATCTTTGAAATAATAATGATCGATTGAATTATTGCAATTACATGTGAAATACTTATCTAACCATATACACTTTAATGATAAATAACATGAAAATAACCGAGCATGAAATGAACAACAATGATGAAATCACATACACAAGTTTAATAAATGAGTTCAACCAATTTGGGATACGTCTCTAGTTTCACTTCCAATAAAGACCTTATTTATTAATGCTCAAATGTTTGTGTTTTACAATGACCATTTTACATGCTTCTCAAATGCAGAAACTGAGTGCATCATTGGATTCCTTGTGAAAAGTAGTACAAAATGAGTATAAATTTATTGAAATTCCACTAAGGGACCTCTCATCATGATTTACGATGTAGTCTCAAAGCCTATGTACCCTATGGCATGCACTTCGAGACAATCTCTACATAAAATAATGTGTATGTAGAATCCTGAGTCCATGTTCCCCTTAAATAGGGCGTTGGCCCTAACCTCCTACCCACACTTATCGGTGACATAAACATCATAATAAATATATTGGTTATGATTTGTTACAACAAATTCCATATTTGGCATGTTGGTTAGCGACAATATGCTAAGTTGTTGGTATAGTTTGGCAGGTCAGGGGTTCTATTCCCACTTACCGCAAGTTGTGGTGTTAATTTTTGGTTGGTATAATATATATATGGGAACCATCTGATCCATTGGAACAACTTCCTATGAATATATCATGGTTATATGGAATAATATACGGTCCAAGGGCTTAACCCTCGACCCCTTTTCCCCGCCGCATAAACTTTGGATTAAACTTAAATATATATGCCAAGGTATATGGTTAAGTATCGTAAACGTGGCACATTGGAAATGGATTTTTTTTAAGGGTTTGGGAGGTCTCTAGTTCAACCCCCGTTGAATCCCAAAAATTTTACATAACTATGACTATAAAGGACAATGGAAGGTCGCCACGTGGTAACCTTTCATCATCTTATCCATGTCACGTGTTGATGAATAATTCGAACACCTGGAGTGTATGAATCACCCATTTAGATGACAATGATCATGTGACACATCACTTGTACAATCATGTGCCACATGTCACCCTTGCAGCGGTGACATGTGTCATACTTTTGACCTTTGACCTGATTTGACTTAAACTTTGACTTCTCGTAACTTTTTCATATGAACTCTGTTTGAGGCAATTTTTTCACCGTTGGAAATCTATCACCGATGTCTAAGAATTGATTGTGTTTTCAAGAGAATTTGGAACATTTGAATTTTGAGCATTTTTTAACCATTCTAGACCTTTGTGGATGTTCCAGATCCTCCTGAACCTTTGTGAGAATTCCTGGATTCTCATGGACCACTAAGACAACCTTATGGACATATGAAGGTCATTATGATTTTTTGGTGATTCTTTTTTATTTTTTAATGCTCCATCCACTTTCTAGAGCCTCGTGAACAATATTTTCACACCCTTCCTATGCAATTTTGTGTTGGTATTCTTCGATTATATATTTATTACAGTAAAGTATGGGAATCACACATATAGTATGTCGATAAGTCCTTGCAACTATTGAGGGAAAACCAACTATTCATGAATAATTCTAAATGTGCTTTTGGGGCTCTTAAGGTTGAATATTTGGGTCACATTGTAAGTAAGGATGGAGTACAATTTGATAACAAGAAAGTGGGAACCATGCAAGATTGGCCCCATCCAAAAAAACTAAAGATATTGTTAGGATTCTTAGAAATTACCAACTACTATAGGAAATTTGTGAAAAATTATGGCAAAATTGCAACTCCCCTAACTCTGCTCATAAAAAAGAAGGCCTTTGTTTAGGGCAAGGTAGTAGAAGATCCAATCGTGGATTTAAAGGATTCTATGTGCACTACTCTAGTATTAACAATGCCTAATTTTAATAATACTTTTTTCTTGGAATGTGATTCCTCAAGATGAAGTCTCATATCGGTCTTCATTGAAGAAGGATTCCCCTTGGCATTCACCAATA
>ML822100.1:0-20002 GCA_009831015.1 Picea engelmannii | reverse complement strand
ATTGCAATTACATGTGAAATACTTATCTAACCATATACACTTTAATGATAAATAACATGAAAATAACCGAGCATGAAATGAACAACAATGATGAAATCACATACACAAGTTTAATAAATGAGTTCAACCAATTTGGGATACGTCTCTAGTTTCACTTCCAATAAAGACCTTATTTATTAATGCTCAAATGTTTGTGTTTTACAATGACCATTTTACATGCTTCTCAAATGCAGAAACTGAGTGCATCATTGGATTCCTTGTGAAAAGTAGTACAAAATGAGTATAAATTTATTGAAATTCCACTAAGGGACCTCTCATCATGATTTACGATGTAGTCTCAAAGCCTATGTACCCTATGGCATGCACTTCGAGACAATCTCTACATAAAATAATGTGTATGTAGAATCCTGAGTCCATGTTCCCCTTAAATAGGGCGTTGGCCCTAACCTCCTACCCACACTTATCGGTGACATAAACATCATAATAAATATATTGGTTATGATTTGTTACAACAAATTCCATATTTGGCATGTTGGTTAGCGACAATATGCTAAGTTGTTGGTATAGTTTGGCAGGTCAGGGGTTCTATTCCCACTTACCGCAAGTTGTGGTGTTAATTTTTGGTTGGTATAATATATATATGGGAACCATCTGATCCATTGGAACAACTTCCTATGAATATATCATGGTTATATGGAATAATATACGGTCCAAGGGCTTAACCCTCGACCCCTTTTCCCCGCCGCATAAACTTTGGATTAAACTTAAATATATATGCCAAGGTATATGGTTAAGTATCGTAAACGTGGCACATTGGAAATGGATTTTTTTTAAGGGTTTGGGAGGTCTCTAGTTCAACCCCCGTTGAATCCCAAAAATTTTACATAACTATGACTATAAAGGACAATGGAAGGTCGCCACGTGGTAACCTTTCATCATCTTATCCATGTCACGTGTTGATGAATAATTCGAACACCTGGAGTGTATGAATCACCCATTTAGATGACAATGATCATGTGACACATCACTTGTACAATCATGTGCCACATGTCACCCTTGCAGCGGTGACATGTGTCATACTTTTGACCTTTGACCTGATTTGACTTAAACTTTGACTTCTCGTAACTTTTTCATATGAACTCTGTTTGAGGCAATTTTTTCACCGTTGGAAATCTATCACCGATGTCTAAGAATTGATTGTGTTTTCAAGAGAATTTGGAACATTTGAATTTTGAGCATTTTTTAACCATTCTAGACCTTTGTGGATGTTCCAGATCCTCCTGAACCTTTGTGAGAATTCCTGGATTCTCATGGACCACTAAGACAACCTTATGGACATATGAAGGTCATTATGATTTTTTGGTGATTCTTTTTTATTTTTTAATGCTCCATCCACTTTCTAGAGCCTCGTGAACAATATTTTCACACCCTTCCTATGCAATTTTGTGTTGGTATTCTTCGATTATATATTTATTACAGTAAAGTATGGGAATCACACATATAGTATGTCGATAAGTCCTTGCAACTATTGAGGGAAAACCAACTATTCATGAATAATTCTAAATGTGCTTTTGGGGCTCTTAAGGTTGAATATTTGGGTCACATTGTAAGTAAGGATGGAGTACAATTTGATAACAAGAAAGTGGGAACCATGCAAGATTGGCCCCATCCAAAAAAACTAAAGATATTGTTAGGATTCTTAGAAATTACCAACTACTATAGGAAATTTGTGAAAAATTATGGCAAAATTGCAACTCCCCTAACTCTGCTCATAAAAAAGAAGGCCTTTGTTTAGGGCAAGGTAGTAGAAGATCCAATCGTGGATTTAAAGGATTCTATGTGCACTACTCTAGTATTAACAATGCCTAATTTTAATAATACTTTTTTCTTGGAATGTGATTCCTCAAGATGAAGTCTCATATCGGTCTTCATTGAAGAAGGATTCCCCTTGGCATTCACCAATAAATAGTTGTGTGACCACAATTTAAGAAAATCTACATATGAGAAGGAGATTATGGCTATCCTTCATGCAATGGAAACCTAGTTCCCATATCTTGTAGGAATATGTTTCCATATCAAGACTAACCATCATAGTATAAAGTACTTCCTTGAAAAACAATTTTCTTCACCAGAGAAACATACATGGGTCACTAAGATGTTGGGGTATGATTATGAGATCATATATAAGAAGGGTAAAGAAATTTGTATGGTCGATGCTTTATACAGAAAATTTGAGGAGGTATCTCTCCTTCCCTTATCCTTAACAATTCCAGGATGGATCAAAGACACTCAAAGACACTCATAGGGAATGGATGGACAACAATATTACTTTAAGGAAACTCAATCAATGGCTTCACACAGATCCCAACCCACCTAAATGATATACATGGAAATAAGATACATTTCGATATAAAAGGGAATAATGTTATGACAAAATATTTGGCCTTAAAACAATGAGTCTTAGAAGAGATACATTCTTCATCCATAGTAGGTCACTCCAGCTTTCATAAAAATAAAGAAAGAACTAAGAACTCATTCTTCTGGGAATGAATGAAAACATATATCTAGGAATCCATAGCATCCTATGACACTTGAAAAAGAAACAAGGAAGATATGGTGATGCGAGGGGAATTGCAACCACTATTAATCCCAACGTAGATATAGACCAGCATATTAACATATTTTATTGCGGGACTCTCAAAAGAGAGTAACAAATCAATCATCATGGTGGTCATCAAACACCTTTCATAAGATGCTCATTTTTTCCATAGATCATCCCTTTACTCCTTCCCCAATTTCCTAGGTCTTCATGGATCATATATTTAAGCTACATGGTATGCCCACTTCCATTGTCTCAGATTAAGACCCCACATTCACTAGAAAATTTTGGAAGGAGATATTTAAAATTCAAGGTAAACATATGAATATGATCACTACATGTCATATCCAAATGTATGGCTAGAAACAAGTAGTCAACAATTTCTTGGAAACCTATTTGAGATACTTTTCTTATGAAAATCAACACCAATGGGCACATTGGCTTCCCCTAGCCAAATGGTAGTACAATACCACTTATCATGGAAATACCAAAATGATACCATATGAAGTTTTTTATGGCCAACAACCCCTATAAATGGAATTCTATGTACTAGGCATAGCCAAGGTTTAGGCAGTAGATAAAATTCTTCACACTAGAGAATCCATTATCCATACCCTCAAGGACAACTTGGTTATGGTGCATAATTGTATGAAACAATAAGTTGATCAACATAGATATGAATGTTGTTTTTGTGAAGGGTATCATTTTTTTCTTCATTTGTAACCTTATAAACAAACATAATTCAAAGATAAAGTTCCCCATAAGCTAGCTCCAAAGTTCTACGATCCCTAGTAGATCATACAATGCATTGGATAGGTGGCCTACAAGTTGGCTCTCCAAGACCACTCAAATATTCATCTAGTATTTCATGTTTCCTATTTGAAGAAGGTTTTGGGATTGAATTTCAAAGTGTATATAGAGCTACTAGAACTTGATGAACAATGGTTCATTTGGCTCCAACCATAAGTAGTATTGGACACCGGAGAGAATCCATTTTGCTAGTGTATAATTAGGGAAGTATTGATCTAGTTGAAAGATATGCAAACATAATATGTCACATGGGAACTGAAAATGAATCTACATCAATTTCCCCTCCTTCATCCTAGAAGACAACGCTTCTTTCGGAGGGGAAGGGCATGTTAAGGTCCTAACCTAACCCCCTTACTTACGATACTTTATTGATGTATGGGATCACCTTCCTTAGATAAGGCCCAAATTAGTTAATATACACTCATTGTAAAAAGGGTCATCTTCATTAATAAGGCCCAAATTTGTTAGTAGACCCTCATTATAAGTGGGTCCACAGGTAGTTAAGATACTTTATTGATAATTATATAATGAATAGAAGGTTACATAATATTTGGTCAAGACTTGTTATTGTATTTGGAGCTTTTCTCTTAGAGGTTACCCCTTGAAGAGATAAGTGAACATAGCTCTTTATTATTGAATATCATTAATACAAGATATATTTCTCAGGGTTTATTTATTTTCTCTTGTGTTCTTTTGTTTTACACGAGTATTCTATTACATTCTATGTCATTGCTCTAAATTTATGGGGCTAAGTGCATTACAAACTAGCTATGTAAGGGATATTTTCCACCCAACCATAGGTATCTGCTACAAATACCACCCCAAGCTAGGAAATGAGGCCACCAAGGAAAATGGAACATATGCCAACTTCTCTCCCTCTCTCTCTCTCTCTCTCACACACACACACACACACACACACACACATCCCAACCCATTCACTCTTTTTCTTATGAAATCTACTCACCACAGAGAATTACATGCATATCATCTAGAAATCAATAGCCAAGGAACTCTCTTCCACTTCCCACACAACAAAAGGAACGTATACCCTTTCTCTACTCAACAATCCCTCATATTATCCTTCCCCTACAGTGCACTTTAGTGTGTTGAGAAAGAGCCCAATATCATTGTATTCTTTTAGAGATTTTCCTACCAAAACAATTCTTGGCTGTCAAGCATTAAAAGATTAGAAATGCATAGTGGGTGAAGGTTTCCTAAATTTCCCAACCTCTGCTCTCACCTACAACCATCTCAATTCTATAAGTTTCTCTGAATGGAGTTATTTTCAATCAATTTCCAGATTTCTCGTGGATATCCCAAGAAAACAACATGAACAACATGAAAAGTATGAATGTATGAATGTGGAGAGTGCTGGAATGAATTCCTTATTCATTAGAAGGAGAGGTTTAGTGAAATATTGTTGACATTAATTTTGACTTTAGGAATGTAGGACTCTTACAATTCCCATAATGAGAGGACGTTTCCACTAACCTCTCACACACATTTAGTGATTGGTTTTAATAATTCAAAGAAGGTGGATGGATTCATTTAAGGCACATGGTGAAAAAAATGAGTTCTAAGGATGAAGTTTGGAAATGAAGGATTTTCATTCCCATAGCCCCCCTTTCCACTTCCCCTCTAGTGGAATTGTAACCCCTCTTATTATCTACACAATGATATTGGACCATTATATCATATTCCAACTTAAATATTCACAAATATTGATTATACCATGGAAGCCTAACGCATGGTCCATATATGAGTATTTACATCATACATGCCTAGTCATTCACCCTCTTTCATATTCCCCTCTAGTGGAATCATAGCCCCTCTTATGCTCTCTCTACACAATGATCTTGGACCATTATATCATATTACAAATTTAATATTTACATAGCTTGATTATACCATGGAAAACCTAACACATGGTCCATATATGTATATTTACATCATACATGCTTATACATTCACTAATTGGGCCTTGACCTTCAGCTCCACATGAAGAATCCATACTCGCATTTTTACAACATTCATATAAGCCAAAAGCGAGTTTATCATGCTTTTTGGTGGTCACAGGTTCAAATCTCTTAATTTCCCCAAGGTGAGGCCCCATAATCAGGGCCAATAGTTTACCCTACTTACCATCCATGGATCACGGGGAATTATTTGGAGGGTTTTCCACAAGTACATTTCCTTTAAAAAAAATACAAACACATGAAAAAAAGAAAGATCCTAGTATGATAAATGTCAAAATTTTGTGTGTGAAGTCATTAATGTAATACATTTTTTTTTGTCATATGTTCTAGTTGTATAGTAATTCAAGACAAAAGGGAAAATATCTTACTTTTTTTCGTAGAGAATGATAACAATATTGACTGGTAGTGTAAAATCTCCATGTATTTAAAATTATTGAATTTGTGTCAATGTATTGATAATATCATTTTTCCGCCCGTAGGGGTGTAGACTGATTGGAAATTGTTGTGTAAATGGAAGGAAATGTAAAAAGGAGGTCTCATGTTCGATTCTCACTCTAATTTACCCATGCCCCATGCTTGCAGGATGTGTGGACGCACCTGGAGATTATAGAGGTAGCATATGGGAATTGACCCCGTGTCACACAAGTACAAGAACCACGAGTTTCTGATTTCTCTAGTCACAAAAAAAAAGAAAAAAAGAAGAAGATAATATCAATTTGCCATTTTTTGCTAAGAAAAGTCTATTAATTTTGAGAAAACTAATTCCAATTGTGGATTACATACGATGCAAGTGATCTTCGTGTTCACAGTTTCTAGAAAATTTATATAAGTATGTTATTTTTGTTCCATGCAAGGCTGAGGATGAAGCAAGTTGCTTCTTCAAGTATATCCCCAACCCACTTCACTTTGTAGATTTTTTATCCAAAAAACTTTCTTCATCTATCAAGAGAGAGATTGATATAGACCAATTAGAGACTTTGTTGTCTAGAATTGATTGAGAAATAGGGAAGGCATGCATTACATGCATAGATAAGGTAGGGCCAACCAATTATTCTTATGTTCTTTGAACATCCTTATTCTTGAATTCTTGAATAAGGAAATCCCCCACTATGCAGTGAGGTGAACCTTGAGGCCTTCATTAAAGCTAAATTCTTTCATTATTGAATCAAAGAAAAGGAGTCAAGAAACTCAAAGTACTTTAGATTCAAAGTTGTCTAGTTTGCAATGAGCATATTGAGCAAACTAATATAGGGAAAGAAAATGTGTTGGTTGTAGTTGATCACAATAAGTTCAAAAAAAAAAGTGATGTCAACTTTGTTTCTAGAATAATTTTCAACATACTAGTTACTATGATAATTTTTTGATGCACTATTTTATAGAATTATTAGTCCAAACGATTAGTGGCAATTACTAATTGGGAACAAGTTCTAAGTGCTAGAAAACCTTGTTGATTGATCTATAGACAAAAATCATTGAGAGGAATAAAAATAGATATTGAATGGTGATTAGTCCAATATGCATCAAAGACACAAGAGCTAATGTTGTTGTTCATGAAGGTTGACCAAAAGTGATCAAGTATAGAGCCATTGTTATGTGTTGCCTATGATAGATGCAAATTGAATTTATGACTTTGCATCAATGAGATAATTGTTTTTTTAGATATTCCATTTTGTAACATGTCGAAGTTCAAATATCTAGTG
Source organism: Picea engelmannii (assembly GCA_009831015.1). Lineage (NCBI taxonomy): Eukaryota > Viridiplantae > Streptophyta > Pinopsida > Pinales > Pinaceae > Picea > Picea engelmannii. The sequence continues at coordinate 12,917 of ML822100.1, read as the reverse complement.
ATTACAATATGTTCATGGTGTTGAGTGTATTTTTTGTAGTATGGATGAAATGGAAAACATATTCAAGTGGTGCATCAGGTGCACTATAGATATTTTCCAACTTAATCATAGTTTTATTGATATGAAAGATGACAACAATTGATTCTATATGTTTTGTTGCATAAACCTCTTGTTTTTAAATGGCTAGTGTCTTTTTGAAACATGTAGAGATGTCATGAAGATGAAATGCTAAGGGACATTTATATTTTGTTGCAAGTATACTTTGTTTTGAAACTAAGTGTTTTTTTTGTTTCTTGCAAACACAAGATATCAAGTTGCATTAGATCATAGTCATTGAAAATATTTTCAATATGCAATGGCACACTTTTTTTTGTTCAAGGAGCATATGAGAAAATTGATTTTTGTTGATATTGATTTGAAACTATATTTAGTTTCCATATGTGTGTTTGTCTACACTCTATGTATCTCTATTAAAAGTCTTTTGTGCATAACATTTATTTTCTCTAATTTTCTTACGAGATAAAGTGATTCAACTTCCCTAACACAAGAAAGTGAAGTGTTCACAAGTCCATGTTGTTTAATTCATTTTGATTCAAATGTCAAGTCATCCATAGTAAGGCCCTGAGATCTATGTATCATTCATGCACATACTACTTGCATTGGAATTTGATAACAAACAAAAGTGATTCTATTTGTTAATTCAACCTCTCTATAGATTCTTGTTATAAGGTTATAAATTTTAGGAATTCCATATGTGAACAAATGACACAATGAAACTCGTTGAAATATCCTGATCCTTGGTGCTTGGAAGTCAATCCAAATGTCAATGTTGGATTCTGTGTAGTGTTTAAAAATTCCTTCAGCACCATTAGCTATCCCATATTCCGTAGTGCAGTGGACTCCAATTAGCTTGAAAAACATATTTTGTTTCAAAGCAATTTAGAGGAAAAACACATTTTCTTGTCATCATATTTATTTTCTCCCATAGGTTATTTTTTCTTATCAAATTCTTTTAATGTGGATGTATTTAGTCAACAAGGGCCAAGATTTTTTTATTACGTCATTTATTTCCTTTGTTTCTATAAAAAAAAGTACATAAAGGTTAGATAATTTAGTGGGAATCTATAGCAATGTTTGTTTAAGTAGTCAATGTAAGCATATGTTTGTGAACATGTTCCAATTCTAATTAGAATGGATATGAACATTTTCTTATATTGTCTCATAGCCTCTTTGAGTTCAAAATATTTGACATTTTCTATTCAAAGAGTATAAGGAATATAATCATGATGGAAACTTGGTTGTTCAAATATCCAAGTGTTGTGCTTAACAAAAAGGTTGTCAAAAGAAATGATATCAATATTTACAAAAGGTGTTGTTGGAGTGTGCATAATTTCATGAAGTCTTGTGTCAATGTTGTATAGCATTGGAACTCCAATTAGAGAGACCTCATCTATAAGCACTACATGAAGTTACATATATAATGTTATAGAGTTCAATGGAAGCATGTTTGACAAGCCTAGAGGCAAGTGTAGTGTTGAGTGGACTATGATACAATCTACATTATATGTAGGTTTTCCACTAAATGCAACTATGAAGTTTCCTATTGTAAAAGTGCAATATGCCATGGTAGATGGCTTTAGCTATAAAAACAAATCCTCTACCTTCACCTCTACTTAGGAACAACTGAAGTGGTATGTTTAGGTTTCTTTTTCTCCCCCATTATGATTTCTTTTGTTATTGATTATTGTTTGCTATTTAATTTTTTTCTAAGTTCATAGTAATCTTTTGTGCTTAACACAAATGGTCTATGAATGTTGTTAACAACGCTATTGGATGAAGCATGCATCTTTCCAAAGTTCAATTTCAATATTAGATCATTTTGTATGTCATACTTTTATGGTCCAAATTTATGTGCATATTGTTCAAAAGAGGACTTAAATGAAAATATTTTCTCAGATCTAATTGCAATAGTTTTTGAACCTATGTCAACATCACCCCATGTTGTTCTTTCCTTGTCTATACACTTTTTTGTTGGCATGTTTTACATGCAGCATATGCTTGTCATTGATGGCAAGTATAGCAACGATGATGGCTTAAGTATAGCAACGATGATCAGCAGTGCAGTGATAATCGGGGAAGAGAAGCAACCGTGATCGTTGGATCAACAATTCAGAATTCCCGATGGCTGTCAGATATTAATGTAGACAAGAGGAGTGCGCAGATATGGAGGATAGATCTCGGGCGTTAGATCTGAGTGCAGGGGCCAACCACCATTGGATCCAGGAGAGCCTGCACGTTCTTTAAAGTGCTAGGAGAAGCGGGCTTACAAAATCCCGAAAGTAGGAGGACCGTCCATCTTCGGGAAGGACACATGGACATAGATCATCATTTCGCTGACTGGAAAGTCAAAGGTATGAAATGCTCCAGCCTTTCACCTCTCGAACTCGCGATATGCGATATCGCAAAATAATCTCAACCGTTAGATCGAGGCCAAATATGGACCATTGATCAGGCTCAACGAAGGCTCGTGGAGTTACGAAGTCTTGATAAAATCTTGACCATTGATCCAAGAGGGATGCATGGAAGAAGATTAGAGAATGTCAAACACTCCATTTCGGAGTTTCGCGGATCGAGAGTTGGAGATGTCAAAGAATATTAACCACAAGAATCCCGAAATTGCGATATGCAAAATCGCGACTTAATCTGATCCGTCAGATCAAGGTTTGATCTGGACCATTGATCCCAGTCCATTTCAGAGTTTCATGGATCAAGAGTTGGAGATGTCAAAGAATAATAACCACAGGAATCCCAAAATCGCGATATGCAAAATCGTGACTTAATCACAGCCGTTAGATCAAGGTTTGATCTGGACCGTTGATCCCAGTGCATTTCAGAGTTTCGTGGATCGAGAGTTGGAGATGTCAAAGAATAATAATCACAGGAATCCCAAAATCGCGATATGAGAAATCGCGACTTAATCGCAGCCGTCAGATCAAGATGTGATCTGGACCGTTGATCTGACCCCATTTTGGAGTTTCGTGGATTGAGACTTTGAAGTGACAAGAACACTGAACATCAAGAATGTCAAAATCGCGAAATGCGAAATCGTGAAATGATCTGAGCCGTCAGATCAAGTGTTGATCGGGACCGTTGATCCCACGCCATTTTGGGGTTTCGGGGATCGCGACTTGGAGAGTCGAGATACCTCATCTCCAGATTCATGAAATGTGAAATCGCGAAAGAGCCTTATGCATAAGGTTGTGGTCACAACCCTTGGTCACAACAGCGGGAGATGGAGGAAAGAACTAGAGCAACCAAGCTCCTTATCGGGGATCGCGACTGGGAATGTCGAGACACATGGTCACACGAATGTCGAACTGTCGAAATCCGAAATGCCGAAATGAATTCAAGATCCCTTGGAATCAATCCAACGGTGTAGGTGAATTTGAACAAGATCGGAGGGTTACTGTAGCATGAAACAGTGTAACTGCCAGAAACCACTGATGGTTTCTACCAGAGGACTCGAAGACACTTCAGGATGATTGACAGAGGAGGTGAAGAGTCTCTGGGAATCTTCAAGAGGAATGAAGATGTTCTTGGAGGCGATTGATAGCTGGATGAGCATTGAGGCCTGTAACTGGAACAGAGAAGGTGAGATCGACTGTCACAGAGAAGACGAAGAGTCTCAAATTGCCAGAGAGGCTGAGGAATCTCAGTATAACATACATTGATGTTGAACGAGTGGAAAATGACCAGAGAAGCTGAAGAGTCACAATGATGATCAGACAAAGCACTCAAGTTATGGAGGAATTTGGCGTGGAGTAAGCATGCATAGGCATTGTGAATATTGCATGCACAAAGACAACAACGACTATAAGAATGTTGAACAAAGAAGAGATAGGTTGTTGTTGTTGTGGAGGAGAATTGAGGGGTGTACAAGGAGGCAGAACGCAGGAGAAGAAATGGACAGTCAAGGAATGGTGCATTGAAGGGATATGGCGCATAGAGCATAAAAGGCCGAAGAACAGAAAGTGATAGAGGTGTGCAGAAGACACTGATGCAGACAGGGAAGAGCAGTGTAACAGAACAACGATAGGGATGGTAATCCATTGAATAATTTTATATCGCTGTAATAATTTTTAGTAACAAAGAATTTATAATTCAGGGTGGTTGGGAGGTGCTAGGGAGGACTGGTGTCCTCAAAGGTTCAAGTGGGTGTTTGAACACAGGGAGTTGGTGCTTCCTTCTAGTTGGTGCCAGAGAAATCAGGGAGTTGGTGCTTCCTTCTAGTTGGTGCTAGAGAAACCAGGGAGTTGGTGCTTCCTTCTGGTTGGTGCTAGAGAAACCAGGGGGTTGGTGCTTCCTTCTAGTGGGTACTAGAGAAAACAGAGAGTTGGTTCTCTCAGCAAGTTGCAGCTTGAAAAAACAGAGGTTGTAGCCTCACAATGAGTTGGTGCTCATATGTATGATAATGTAAAGAATGTAGATAATACTTATCATATAAAGAAAAAAGAGGTTTTTACCCTGTATGGGTTTCCTCGGGAATTATTTGTCTCTGTCTTCTCATATATGTGACTGATGCTGAATGTGCCTTTGTTTATTTCCCATTATTGTGATCATCATTGAGTGCCCTGTAAAGATTTTAAAATAAGCATAATTGTTTAAGAACAGTAACAACTGATTCACTGCCCCCCTCTCAGTTGTCCGACAATTGTTATCAGAGCCGGCCCTTTTTATCTAAGGGTAGATCCTAGAGCTTAAACATGTCAAGCCATGAAGGAAATTCAACCAATAAGGCCCCTCTATTCAATGGAACAAACGTTTCCTTCTGGAAAGTTAGAATGAGAACCTACATCATGGCTTTAGGTACATATGTCTGGGATGTGGTAGATACTGGTTATGTAAAGCCAGTTGTGCTAGCTAATAAGGATGAAAAACTAGAATTTAGATTCAATGTTAAGGCTATGAATGTTATCTTGAGTGGGCTTGCAGAAGCATAATTCATAAAAGTTATGCACCTAGAAACTGCCAAAGAAATGTGGGAAAAACTCATTAGTAGTTATGAGGGTAATGAAAAGGTAAACGATGCAAAGCTTCAAACCTACAGAATACAGTTTGAACAATTGAAGATGAAGGAAGATGAAACTGTTGGAAAATACTTTCTAAGAGTAGAAGAAATGGTAAATGCAATGAAGGCAGTTGGTGAAACAATTGGGGAACCTTCTTTAGTTCAGAAAATCTTGAGATCTCTCCCAGATAGGTTCAACCCGAAGGTCTCTGCTATAGAAGAACTTAATGATCTAAAAACCTTGCAGTTTGACCAACTTCTAGGAACTTTGACTGCATATGAAATGAGAATAGTTAAAGATAAACCCACCTCCAGAGAAGCATCATTTAAAGTAGACAAGAATGAGGATTCTGAGCCCGATGAAATTGAAGCAAAATTTGTGAAGAGATTGAAGAAGGGATCAGGAAAATACAAAGGTAAATTGCCTTTCAAATGTTTTAACTGTGGTAGGATAGGTCATTTTGCAAACAAATGTCCCCACAAAGGAAAGGATCAAACTTGTGATGATGAGGAGAAATACAAACACAGAAATTTCTTTAAAGAGAATAACTTTAAGAAGAAAAGTCTTTGTGCAAACAATGATGATGATCCTTCAGATGATGAAGATAATGATTCATCTATTGAAGATAAACTAAATGAATTCACATTTATGGCCAAATAGGAATATGGCAATAATAGAACAGGGAGTGATGTTAATGAAGAAGAAGCTGTGGTTGACATGGAAGGAGAACTAATCAGTGCATTGGAAGAGATTGGCAGACTAAGAATCAAGAACAGAAATCAAAGACAACTGTTGATACAGTTCGAGAAAGACAGTAAAGAACTTGATGAAGACCTTGTCCTACTAAAAGTAGAATTGGAAGAGGCAAAGAAAATCGAAGAGATTCTGAAATAGCATCTATTAGAAAAGAAGGCAAGATGTGAATCATTAGAACAAGAAGTAGTGAAAACAAGGAAAGAAATGGAGAAGTTTCAAGCCTTGTATAATCAGAATCTATCAAGTATCAAAGCCTCAAAAGGATTATCCACCATTCTGAATCAGCAAAGGAATCCAAAGCTGAAAACTGGTTTGGGTTATGAAGAGGGATCAAGCAATGGGAAGATAGGAAATGAAGAACCCATCAAGTTTGTCAAAAGTACAACCAATGACAATAACAAACCTGTAGAAACAAAGGAAGACAATCAACCACCTAGGACGAGTAAAGAAAATGGTGTCAGGACTGAATCTGTAGAAAAAAGAAACAATGTTCTCTCTATTGAAAGACGTCATCAGCAAGAAAGAAATCAATTTGCTCAAAGAAGACAACCATTTTCCAGGTACAAAGAATTTTTCTATGGCTATTGTTTCTATTGTTCTAACTTTGGTCACAAAGCTGTAAATTGTTCCTTAAGACTTAGACNAAAAATAAGTATTTTTGTATTCTAATTTTCTTTTTAGCATGACTGCAATTGTCATTGAGTCCATTAAACTTATAGGAAATGTGGCTTGAACTCAATCCAAGTCTATAGGAATGTTTATGATTGTTCTTGTAAGCCCAATTTGAGCCTTTTTGTACCCAAGTTTCCTTATTTGTGCAAAATCCATCCTAGGTGACACTACCCTTTCAAATAAATTTGGCAAGTTATTGATGGACATTAATTCCTTGTTTCATAGGATTTGTGAAGGACATGAAAAAACATGCAAATTTTCATTATTGAGTGTTTTTTGGTAATGTATGCAAATTTTTTCATTGGGATTAATGAACTTTTATCCTTCACTATATGTCAAAGATGCAAAACAAGATATTGTGTTCTTGTTAATGTCAAACATATAATTTTGGAACCACATACTCTCAGAAATTGCACATGCATGAGTTGGTTTGTATTTAATTAAATCTAGATATACTACAATTATGTTTTTGGTTTTTTCGCATGTTTGTCCTTTTAGGAATATGGATGCTCCATGTCTTCATATTTTTTGTTTCAAGTGTTGCAATTTTGCAAAATACATTTTCTATTTTTTATAGAGGTGCTTTCTAACATTGTACCGAGAACTTCTTGAAGCAATTCAACTATGCAATTTGTTCTCTTGCTTTCCTTTTGTTCCTTTGTCGGGTAGTTATTTTTTCGTGAAAATTTGTGTTACTTGTAGCTTGATTGCAAAATAGAAAGATATTTTTTCTATAGTTTTCTTATTCTTTAAACCAATGTTTACATGTATACTAGCATTCTTTAGTTGTGTTTCTATAGCACAACTACTATTTTCAAGTGGTTGAATGGAACAAGTAGCTTCGTAATCCATTCAGAGCAATGGTTGGAAATGTGTATGCGGGGAACCTAGGGAATACTAAGAAAGCTATATTATTTTTAGCGAATCATGAGTTGAATAGACTTTGAAGAAAATAGTTTGTGATTCTATACTCCAAACATATATGTCCATTCCAAGTAACTCACATAACCATTGTATTGTGAAATGACCTCCTTCAACGTTAGCATGTTCATATAAGACTGACAAATTTATGATATGAGACTACCAATAGGCAATAAATTATAATTTTCTACTGATCTTGTCTACAATGTATATATTTAAACATGTAATTTCTCTAATATCATGTGCAAGATAAGCATTATAAAAATTTTGTGCAATCAATTTTCTCAAAGAAGGAACATCAAACCATGTTGCAAATTTGCAAATTGATTCAAATAATGAGTCATGGGAATCTCCAGCCATAGCATCAACCATGTAAAGTTTTTGTTATGCAATCAACTTCTCAATTGACAACATGTCTCCCCCAACAGTTGCAAGAAAGTTGCACATTTAGATGTATAGAGAAGATAGTTAAATATTTTGTAGGATTTGTTTCTTTATATTAAAAAGGTGGCTCAAAGTAGCCACATGATGGATCTTGATTATGTAACAATAGTATAAATTCATATTCTGATTTATTTTTGTTGAAGTAAAAGTACTATGTTCCTTTTGTAAAAGATCAAACAAACACTAGAACAAACAACTAGCTAGAAAACCACTTAATGCAAAAGATATCTTCCCACAAGCCAAGTTATGAAGCCTCAAAGAAAGAGATTCTATGCAAATATCTATTAGGATAATTGACATTATGACTTTTTTCTAAAAAATCAACAATTGGTTTATTTTCTTATTAATAAAATAACCACATTGTCTTAATGATCCAAATAAACTAAAAAGTGATTTAATATTACTTATCTAACTATAACACCACTTTTTCGGTGAACAAACTTCGTGGAAATATAACACCCACTCGGGATTATAAAACAACATGCATTTAAGCAAATGAAACACATTTAAACTCAAAGTAAGTCATATACATCATTGCTATCATAATTTTAAGAATGGCATTAACCATAATTCATCTGCACAACAGAATACATGATGATTATAATACACAGAGATACATAAACATAATTAAAGCATCATCTAGTACTTATCTTTGAACAGTGGTAGATTCCACCAACCAAGTGAAGGCCTTCCACGAACCTCCCAGCCTTAGACCGCACTGCTTATCAGCGTAGTAGTGGGTCACCCCCTAGATGGGACTAAGCTCCACCCCAAGGCAAGGAATCCTAGGCTAGGCTGAGGTTACCGGGAAAACACACAGTCACAAGGAAGGAATTCACTCCCAGGAACCACTCATGCTCACTACCCACAGACGCTCCTTCCCCACATGCATGTTCCACCCCAGGAGTATACACCTTCTCTGTCACCTAGACAATCCTTCGACTGCTAACCTCCCTTGCCTTGGGTTACAGCAACAGACCGGACTGGAAGTCTCTGAGCTCTGTGGCAGTTACAGGGTTCCTTCCAGGAGTTCTCTCCTTTCTCTGTGCACTCTCTCACCTGGAGAGAATCACTCAGAGGCCAACAAGCCACATGTAGTCCAGTACTGTGTGGCCACAACAACCCACGTGGAAAATAGACATAGGCTTTCCCAAACTGGTTCAGCAATCACATGATGGTCTCACGGTCACAACTTTGAGACAGGGACTCCACGCACAAGCTTGCTCTGTCAGACAAAGGATGCATCAACTTTCCAAATTTGACACAGGATCTCTCTGAATCAACACTACGGCTCTTGGTTCAAAGGGTGTACGGGATATACTCTTACAGAGGTTGGGTCGAACGTACCGTTCAATAGATCGGGTCCAATGAAGGAGAAACCCCTATCACTACTTGATGCAACAGTTTTCACTTCCATTACAACATAGTCCCATGGCTATGGGTTAGGGATTGCATGACCAACAATTCTCGCAGGGGTCGACACAGACTCCACAGCTCCAAACAGAGGTGTACTGGCTCTTCAGAACAAACATAGTCTTTTTCGGTTTAGAGGATGCACGAGGGTTTCTCTGCAGGAGTCAGACCAGTTCACCTTCTGGTAGTCGAGGTTTGAATGGAGGAGGAGCCCCTCTCACGGCTCATATTGGTCGTTTATTCGCATGCACCAGGGTTGACACTTGTCACCCTTGGAACTGCATGCGTTCCATCAGCATGCATCCGCTTTGCACATTTTCCCCTTGCTAGGAAATTAGGATAAACAACATAAAATGCACATGTTCTTTGGAATAATAATAAAATATTATTCCCAAGGCTTAAGCCCCCTAGGCTTAACACTTAGCCCCTTTTCCCACCTTCTAGCCCCTAATTCCTTGCCTTCTCTATGGATGTTCAGTCCCCCATCACTCATTCATCATGTTGGCCTGCACGCGACGGTGCTTATATTTTATTAATGTGTTGCATACATATAAGTACAAAATCAGGTCCATGGCCTACAACCCTTAGGCTCTCTCTTTGGCCTAATAATCACATAAGCCCATCGGCTTATACAAACTTGGCTCACCAACCTATAACACATATTTACAATTCATTTCATACATCAAACTTACAAAGGGCTCGGCCTTGGGGACACTACAATTCCCCTCCCCTTATTTATGCATTGTCCTCAGTGCAACTTTCACACAACATCAACAAGATTTCCAAAATATTCAAAAATATGTGGGTATTACGCCCGTATAGAGTCCTCATGCTCCCATGTCACGTCCTCAGGAACGTACCAGATCCACTGGACCCTTACAAGATCAATAGCTTGATTTCGAAGTTGTTTTATTTTCCTGTCCAATATGCGCACAGGATGCACTTGTAGGACACTTTCTGGTTCCACCTAAATCATATTCCAATTGATTACATGATTAGCATAAGGTATATATATTTCTTAAGTAATGAAATATGAGACACCTTAGGTACAGTCATGGATCCAGTAATGCAACCATATATGCAATGTATATGTATGTATATACAAACAAAGTCAATAACATTAAAACTGTATACAACATACACAACATACAATAAATAGAGAATTGTACTTATCTTTTGATTGAGAGACCTCCCACCCCAGAGCAGATCTATGAATCCATCGGGCAATGGCTTCCCAAGATAGCCATGGTCCACAATCCTTATCCACATGGTCTAGGCCAAGGTACCAGACCTCAGCAACACTCCAACCATTCAAACCTCGACAGTACTCCAACCAACGGTCTTTCATTCCCCACATGCCCGTCCCACCCAGGAGTATACACCTTCACAAGCACAGTCCATTGGTGCTACACCTCCCTTCCTTGGGCTTGGCAACAGGCCGGACCGGAAGTCTTAGAGCACTGTGGCTCCAAGAGTTCCAACTACTCTCAAAGGTTTCTAAGTAGCATCTTCCCGATATACTCTTTGTAGCCAACATTTTAACTTTTATTCCCACAACATGACGTCTTATTTCATGATTCAGCTTGGTTGTTGTCACATTATGAATGTAGTCATCCCTATGATTTTTCCACAGGCACAAAACTGCCTACAATTTTCCTACAAGACTTCATCTTGCATACTGCCAACAAATTGTCAATATTTTCTGTACATCATAATTCAATATGTACAACATCTTATGCAATAATCTTAGAATTTCTGCACCTGGCAATTCAATCACAATTACCTTAATATTACTTATCTTATCTCAAATGACACATAATGGAAATGAAGCAAGACTGCAAGTGTGCATCAAATAGGAAATCCCATGGGTTGTATTAGAAATTTTATTATCAAAATATACTAAACTTGGATAAAATGTGATCAATTTATTGTATATTTGGTGCAGACGTAGCCAATGGATTTGCTATGTTTTAATAACATGTTCCATTGGAATTTTCCTCGCCTTCTATTGCACAACCCATGATTTAATGAGGACAAATATGCAATTAAATAAAAGTAGAAAAATAGCACAAAAAGTAGAAAGATATTCGAACTACATGTTCTTGTATGAAAAACGAGCATATATTGCTCTATCTGTTATACCAAATAAAATATCGAGGGGAAAATATTAGACAAAATTAAAAGTATTTGTATTAGAATATAAAAACATAATGGTTCTACTATTTAATACATATGCTAATTGACTTAGTTAAATGTAAACAATTACATTGTTACATCTCAATCGTCCTTATTAAACAATGTTTCATGATGTATATTTTGATTTTATTGTCAGTATGACAAACTATGAAATAGAAACGATAGATCCAAAATTCTTAAGAAGTTTTTTTGGGATGATAATCTAAGCATATGAATGTACAAATATGGTCTAAAATCTAATGGGTTTTTTTGCTCTAGTTATGACATGATGTTTTTTTCCTAATTTTCTTTTGAATCCATGGAATGGTTATATGTTTTTGAAGAATATGCATATTTTATGAATAATTTATGTAGTTGTTCAAAATGTTATAATTTCATTAGAATCATTATCTGATGTTAAATATAGATTCTATAGTAGAAAATATAACAAATGCACAATTTTGATAAGCAACAACAAAAAATAAAGGAGAACTAGATTCAAAAGCATAGAAATCCAAATGAGGTTTTTTGCTCTAATAACATTCATAATAAAAGAATACAATGTTTCATTTGATCAATTGACAAATCTTACTAGAATGATCAAGACATATGTAAATATAGTGTATGCAAATATAAGCTTTAATAGAACATGAAGATTCAGAAATTTTGCATAAATTGTCTATGTATGTGGAAAAATAATTATAGAAAATAATAGACAAAGAAAGTCCCATGGAAGTGGATTGACTATACAAGGAAGATTTTACAATTATAAAATAGCCATTGGATGCTCAAAATAATAAGTTGTTTGCAAATGAAAGAATTGCATATAATTTATTAACAAAAAGGGATAAAAAAACTAAGAAACAAAAGAAAAAATAATCAACTTTGCTATAGAATAAAGAAAAATTCTATAATGCTAATGAAGAAAACAAGATCTCATCAAAAAAGGTCCAATCATACATTTACTAAAAAGGTAATTCGAAGAAAAGAATAACAATTAAAGTATCCAAGTATATATTAGAGAACGAGACCAACAACAAAGGAATATCAGGATGGGTCTGAGTCAAATATAAAAGGATATCAACTAACTAATCATAGGAAGTGGCATACACTTTGAGTGTAGTACAAGTGGTAGCAAGTTTGACTCCAAACTAAAAGAGAGAAGGGTTTGGTTTATAGTATTCCAAGTGAAAGTAGCGAAGAAGGTCACACACATATTTAGATTGGGAAAGGGAAATTCCTTCCTTAATTTGCAATACTTGGAGGTGTTAAATTTTAGAGAAGTTATTAAGTTTCTTTTCAATTTACTAGATAATAATAGCATAGGTAGGATCATTGAGAGAAACACAATCACAAGATACACAACATTTATCCTGGGAAACCCTCATGGGAGAGAAAACCAAGATAAAATACCAAACACTAGAGAATAATCAAGACTGAGCATTGCACCTCTCTCTTCCTTCTTCT